>JAGFZM010000188.1:309875-332955 GCA_017657215.1 Limnothrissa miodon | reverse complement strand
CAACAGACAGACTTAGGAAGTAATTTGTACCCAGGGCCATTCAACTCTACAATGCTTCACTGAAAGGAAAAGGAGAGTTGGACTTCTCTGCATAGTCTATCTGCACCTGAACCCTCCTATTCACTTACAAGAATTTTTCTACAATACTGTGTATTGTCCACACTGCCTAGGGGCCCTACTGGCTACATTAGCCCATATGCACAACCCTATAACTACATACTTGACCACTCATAACTAACAGTAATTGTAAACTGATACTTGACCTGCATACTTGACTGATGCATGAACCCGTATATGACTCTGTTAGACTTATCCCTGCACTGACATTGTAATTTTATATTATTAGGCTTTTTTTTTTATTTTTTATTTTTAATTCTTATTGTCCATATACTTATATTGGAACTGTTGAAGTGCTATGCTTATTTTTTCTGTTGTCCTCTTTTATATATGCACATATTTATTGCTAGACTTTTAACCTGTTGCACTACTGGACTCATTTGCACTACTACCTTGACACACACCCCATACTGTACCACAGTACACTCATGCGCATCTCTACCCATAGTATTTGCATTCTATTCTTATTTTTAGTAATGTTGATCTAGTCATGTTGTTTTGTTGATCTGCTGCTTATCATCCTGTGTACACTGTAGCATATGTTGTGTGTGATTTTTTAAGCTGCTGGGACCTTGAATTTCCCCTTGGGGATCAATAAAGTATCTATGTATCTATCTATCTATCTGTGCACGTGCATTAACTCTGGGTAACCAGTATGAGGTTGATTAAACTTACTCTTCTCAGGTGTTTTGGAACCGACATACTCGTGGTATGCGGGTTTAGGGTAAATCAACCCAGAGGTTATGATTTACCAAATGGTAAATTAACCAAGCTTTCTGGAATACCCCCCAGAGATGGGTTTCCCAAAAGCATTGTTGCTAACTTCCGTAGCTACTTCCGTAGCTACTTCCTGAGTTTGCCCGAAGGAGTTACGGCGCTACTGCTTCCCAAAGCCATACTCCAGACGAAGCAAGTTAAGGTGTTTATAACTAACTTAGTCCGAAGCATCGCCACAATCGAAGCAATGCAGGTGTTTCCCAAAAGCATAGGCTTGATGACCGCTCAGAATTCCCTTCGTTAAAAGTCTTCGTTAACACAACACCCACGGAGCTGTCGTTTTGGCGAAGTTATGGTCACGTGACGCCTTTTTGGACTTTTTGGGGCTTAAAATGTCTGGGTTGTTCCCCCTTTGATGCATTACCGCCACCTACAGTTGGCTTTAAATACTCTTAACATGCATTAGCCTGTAATTAGATTAGACATTTTCCACCTGTTTCAAATGTAGTAGCCTGACCCTTGATGTAGGCCTAATGACTAGACCATGACGTTTTATATCATAGGCTATGGATTGTAGGGGTATTTTGATAACTAGTCACGATGGACGACATTAAATCTTCTCAAACATTGCAGAAAAACAACTCTGTTAATCGGTTTTATGTCCGAATTGTTAATTAAACATATTTAGTAGAGACAAGATAATGTGCCCTCAGCAGGAATTGAACGTGTGAAAGATGATAAACAAGATGCAGTCACACAAGTCCACTGCACTAACCATTCATCCATGAAGATGCATGGCCATAAAGAGTCATTTGATTTATTTATACATATTGCATACATTCACTACATATTTAATATGAATCTGGCAGTTATGGCCTTCAGTCATTCATTTCAGTGAATAAGGTACATGATCGTGTGGGCAAAGATTAGTAAAAGTTGCTAACAATACCACACTGGCTTCAGTGAAATGAGGCTACACTTCCGTTTTTGAGACGCTTTCAGCAGCAAATGTATCCGAATAGTCCCTGAACGCTTCCAAAACATCTGTAGACTTCCTAGTTTCAGCGAAGCAAGCCCGACCTCACGTTGTTACAACTTTCATCGTCCGATGGTGTTTGGGAAATGGTCAGAAATCAAGTGTGGGCTCGTTCAAAAGTACTTCGCATTACTGTCGTATAATGCTAACTTCGGTCGGTATTTGGGAAACGCACCCCTGCTCAGAATGTATCCACGTCTCACTGGCGGTTTTAGGCATGGGCGAACGGGGCAGCCGCCCAGGGCAGCATTACGTGGGGGGCGGCACACGAACTTGGAGGGGGAGAAAAAATCTGTGCCGCGAAGCGGTTTTCTATGATAACCTGTGCCGCCCCTGCCTGCTGCTGAAGGAGCCGCACAGAAGCTGAGCGAGCCGAGAGGGGATGAGGGGAGGGGTTGGGGGCGCAGAGTAGTCTATAGGCTACAGTTCACCTCTCCCAAATGAAGCGGACAAGAAGGTGGGCTTAACTATGTCAGTGACACCTGACTTTATTACAAATAACGCCCATTTAATTCAAAATATTACTTAGAAAAAAAGAGAAAAAATATATAAACACAGACCAATAAGTAGCACCTTTTTATTTTTTTAATTATGTGAAATTGCTAATAAAAATAGGTAGGCCAAATAAAAACGATTATGATGTGGAGGTGAATAGGTTTAGTCTTGACAAATGGTCGTGAGTGACTGTAGATGGGAAATCTGTTGATTGTCGATTAGTAAACAGCGATGGAGAAAAAGGCCAAAGCTATGTGGTAGCCAACCCAATTTAGGAAAAGAAGAAAAGAAGATGAGAAGAAACGGGCAAAAGATAAAGGTATCCAACAATGTCCTCTCTGTATGATTAAGGTATTCAGTGGTGTAACTGGTAGGCTAATTCACGGTAGCCACCGCCAGTGTGTAAGATCAGAATGCAGAAGTTCCCGACATTGAAATATCGTGAAGGTGTCAACGTTTCTTGAATCGTAGGCTAAAAAGTAAATTTGAGGACTTGTGAATTAAGCAGGGGAGGGTTGCTCAAAATATTACATTTGCCAAGGGAGGGTTATTTAAATCCCCCTGGCTCATAGGCTAAGTTTCTACGAGGTGACTTTCATCCTCCGGTGGACCAGTTCAACGGCCCCTTCTTGCTATGCTTTTTAAAACACAATAAATCATAATACAAACCATCACAGAAATTCTAACATTAGGCCTATTTAGTGAAACATACCAATCACTTATTTTAGTTTTTTTTTTGACCGTTTTTTTTTGTGGGGGGGGTAGCCTACTTTCGCCCAGGGCGCAATTCAGTGTAGAACCGCCACTGCATATAGCTTACTCTCCTCAACCTTACGTAAATCAGTAATGCATTATATAATTGGCCAAGTAAAATGGTACCGGAAATAGGCTTCACGAAACTCTGATGGAAAAAATCGTTCAATTTTGGCTGAATTCCCTAGCCTAGCATTTCTCATTGAAATGAATGGGGGCGGGACTTGGTCACTTTCTCCAGGTTTTATAATACCTCCATGGTTGGCGCGGCTTTTCCGATTCGCTTTTTTTCCTGGCAGTTTTCTATCACAGGCGAATACAGACTACAGGGGTAGGAGAGCATTTTGAAGTTGAGCATAGAAGTACAACTTGGGCTTACCTATGGTAATGTAAAAAAATCAAGTCTTAAACAGTTTATTTTGGAAGGAGACCTTTAATACTTTATTGCAATCGTTACTTTGCATATCTACACAGCACTTCATTTATTAACATTTCATATAATAGAAATTTAGATTTGTTGTTTTGATAATATATAAATATATAAATATATATATATATATATATATATATACATATATGTATGTATGTATGTATGTATGTGTATATATATATTTATATATTATCATCATATCATCATCATTTATATGACATTAAAGCACAAAACACAACAACCCAAATAATAAATTAAATTCAGACACAAACAAATACAGAAACGAGAAAAAAAAAAAAAAACCTTAAGTTAACCTGGGATGGGTGGGGTGGGGGGCTAAGCCTACATGCAAGCTCTAGTCTATTATATGTGTATGCTTATTATTGAAATAATTTGTTATTTTTTGTAGTGTTCTGTCCGGGTAAAGCTTACCCCATTTATCTAGTCGATTTCTGACTCTAAAAGTACGTTTTTCCATACTTAAGATGTTCTCTATTGTTCTCTGCCATTTACTCAATTCTGGGGCTTTTACTTGTTTCCAAGCTCTTGTTAACTTGTTTATTGCAGCTATACGTATTATATTAAATAACTTTTGATTTTTAAATGTCATTTTATTTAAGAGGTTGATACCTAGGAGGTTTTCTAATGTTAAGGACTTCTGCAAATCAAAAATATAAGTTACTGCTTTATCAAATTCTTTCCAAAATGTTTCTAATATTGGACATAAGAAGAACATGTGACTATAATTTGCTTTTTTCTCTCCACAATTTCTCCAACAGTTGGTCCCTAATGTCTGTGTTTTACTACATTTATCCGGTGAGATAAAAAAAAAAATCTCTGGACTTTCCATGAAAAGTCGTTCCAGTAGTTTGATTGTGTAATTGTTATATTTTCTTTTAATGATTCTGTCCAGCTTTCAGTTGAAATATCAATCATAAGCTCCTTCTCCCATTTTTCTTTAACTTCAGATTTCTGTAATATTTCATATATTTTTGAGAGGTTCCCTTTACCTGTACCTCTATTTTCAATTAAATATTTCATTAATGTATTTTCCACTTCCTTCACTGAGTGCTCCTTAATATAGCTTCTAACTTGTAGGCTAAATCGTCGCTGTCGGGCGGAAACCTCATGTCCAAAACGGCTATTTTTCAGGAAACTCCAAAAACTATGTATATTCTAAATAACTAAATACTGTGTCGTCAAAATTGGCATTACATCTTAAGATATGATTATATAACTGTGTGTGAGGTTGTATTGTCAATATTTTTCCAAAACATTTCTGAAATGGATTTACGATTATTTTGACAGGCAAATATGGACATGCGAGTTTATGCTACCAAGCGTTTGCGTTACGTCTTATTGATTTTAGCGGGCGCGTTGTCTACAGAACCTCTGTATACCAGTAGGCAACCATTCCTTGTATCAAGATCAGTTAACAGACTAATCCTACAACTTTATTAAAGCCTACAGCTTGTGTAGCATGGTTGATTAGCCTTTACACGCTCAAAACAGCGACTAGTTAGCTAACCTAATGTAACAAAAGCCCGATTGTTTTAAGAGGGAAATGTTTAATCTCCAAACTTACCCGTTTACTCGTAGGCCTACTACTCCTCGGCATCGACATTTAAGACCAGTTATGTCAAAACACTTAACAAACGTATTCAGTTGCTGTAACTATACTGCACTTGCAAGGATATAAATTCTAAATACAAAGCATCACTAAACTTCTTGCTAATAGCTGGCTCAATAGTGCTCTCTTCCTGAAAGGAGTAAAAAAAAAACAGCAGCTACTATAGGCTTAGGCCTATATGAATACAAGAAACAATAAATGTTTGTATTAATACAGTAAATACATTAACTGAATATTAAATTAACTTTATAATACATGCCACAAGTAATGTACAGGTATGAGATGACAACAATAAGACACACAAACAATTTTTGGTGTAGACAATTTGAACTGATACATTTATACTGATATAGTGAATCATTTTTGTATTAATTCTATTGTTCAAAAGCAGATTTTCTGTTTCAAAAAAGAAAAAGAAAAACAGCATCAGTCATAAATTTATACTGATATAGTGAATCATTTTTGTATCAATTCTATTAAAAACAGCATCAATCTTAGAACTAACTAAACTTACAATTTTTGAGTGTTGTATGACTTTCTTTGTGTGGTCTTTGTGTGTTTCTTTGTGTGGTCTTACTGACGCACCCAAGCCTTCCCAAATTTGGCCCAAGCTGCTGAACTGACACCCTACAGAACTGCGTTCAAGGGTGAGTGTTGACTGTTCTCTGTTCCTTTGCTACGGGTCCCAGAGACGGGATGACTTGCCGTGTGACCATCAGAGGTGTGCAGAGCATGTGATCCGTACAAGGGATCCTGAGGTCCAGTCAAATTCCAGTGGAAAGGATCCGAGTGGTGGGTGAACTCTGGTGTGTTCAGTGCCCAGGAGTAAGAGGAGGTTGGTAGAGGGGGTGGTGGAGGGGCAAAAGGGACACTTGTGTGCACACAGTGTGTGGATGAGACTCAAAGGGTTAGGACAGCGTGGCAGAGTGTAATCACCACAACCAACCATGTTTTTTTGACTGTCACACAAACAGCCCTGTCTCTTCAGTGTTACAGACAAGCTGCTAATTTGGGGCACATTACAGAAGAGGACATGAGTACTCTGGTACCTGCAGTCCACATTCAGATGGGAATTCTGCATCTGAAATATTTAATTCCTGAAATAGCAAAGCGCAGTAATTAATTAATGGCTACACCTAGCGTATGTTAAAGACAAACAAGATATTGAACTGAACCTTTTTCTGATCATAGAAACCAATCATTTAGAACTTTGAAGGAGTCAATGTATAATGGAAAGAAGTTTAACTTTGTCAAAAATTCTAACATAACATAACAGAAATTGATAAGTGGGATAAAGAACAAGGTGTTTGTATACTGGGAAATAAGGCAATGTACTCCACACTATTCATCACTACCCTTATGCACTGCATTTCAGAAAAATATAGTTCAACAGAATTCAGTCTAAGGCAATCAGTGGCAGTATGTGTCAGTCTGTATGAATGAAGGCACAGTGGTACTGTTCAAAACCTTTTCATGCTGGCTGATAAGGGGTCAGTTCCCCGAGCTGATCTGGAGGGTGGTTGCCCTCAGTGCGGAGAGAATGGCTGTTCCATCCATCCTGGAAAGAATTCAGATCATTCTGAATCGAGGCTGAGGCACAAACTGGGCACAGAAAATCGCAGAAAGTCAAATCTGCCGGATCAAGGAAGCCATTTTCTTTCAAGCCATGGAGAACACTGTAATAAATGCTGGTGACAGCATTCCACACGTCATACCGAAGCTGTTCAATTCTGAGAACAAAAATAAGTAGCCGATACATATTATCTTATGTATGTTTCGAGAATTTATACAACTGTTGTACTTCATTCCCTGCTGTAATTCATTCCCTTTTTTCATTCTCTTCCCCGTTGCTCTTATGAGCTCGCAGATGTTAAGTGCCATGAGTCAATACTAATAAATATGATTCAATTGAAAGTTTTAGAGGGCTGAGGGCGATTTAAATAAGATTCGCCCACTCTGCCTAGTTACCTTTGGATGAAGCTCCCACGAACACAGCCCCAATGGTCAGAACATGCATTCCTACAGCCTCCTGACAAAAAAAGCACTGATGAATGCAATACACAAACTGGATTAGCATACTCCATGTTGAGGAATGATTTTTAGACGACTGATGTTAAATATGTAACGGCGAAACATGTATTCCGTTACTCTCCAACACTGCGCAAACTGCTGGGCTCCATACTTCAGATGGATCAAAAATTGAATAACTCATGCCTTCATAACCAGTAGAACTGATTACTGCAATGGACTATTTACTTGCCTCAAGAAGACCATTAAGCAGCTACAGTTCATACAGAATGCAGCAGCAAGGGTGCTTCAAAGAGCTAAAAGAACCGACCACATAACCCTGATCCTGAAATCCTTACACTGGCTCCCAGTTTGTTGAGAATTGATTTTAAAACACTATTGTTTTTAAATCATTATGTCGTCCTTAACTTCATTACATTCACTACATTCATTACATAACATTAAGCACATTAAGTTGCCACTGTGTATGAAATACACTATACAAAGATAATGCCTTCATCGGACATGAAAGAACTGGCTACTGAAATGTGGAACATGTCTTTCTCCAAATGCAGTGAAGACAAACAGGCAGCATTATAGCCTCCATTTACTTGACAAAAATATAGTAATGATTTTTTTTGTGGAGTGAAAGACAATAACCTGATTAAATGAATGTCTCAGCTATGAATGAAAGATTTTTTAACATATACCTAAATCGTTTGTCCAGGTTCTGTATTTGACAGAGGACATGTTGAAGGAACTGAAATATAGGCTATAAATCATCTGCAACATTTTAATAATGACAGGCCTAATTAAAAAGAAATTCATTTTTTTGCAAGCTGAGTGATCAATGCGGAACTTGGTCATTTGGCTGTCAAAACTAAACCAGTACCATCTGTATGGAGCATCTGTTGGTACGTTGGCATGCCAGTCAGGACTGTCAACGTCACCTCCGTTTTTATTGACATTGATTAGCATTCATTGACAATGATTAGCATCAGCATTCCAAGAAATGGTCAAACAGAAGATGCCAAAAAGGAGCTTCAAGACAGGTGGGAGGCAGGTGCACTATAAAGTTTTTAATTTTGGCCCTCTGTAAATTTGAGCTTGTCAAATGTTTTTTAATTTGGTGGGTTTTCTATTGCTGGACAACACCATGAATTAAGTAGGAAACAGGAACCCATGTGTTTAAAGATGCATGAACCTTGAGAAGGCTGTAAGCATTGTTTCTCAGTGCTTGTCAGTGAGAGTGGTAAACCCAATGTGTTATGGACCTCAAAGAAACTGAAGTGACAGTCATTGCAAACCAATAATCTGTTCTTTCTCTCAGGTAGGCCAGAGTGTGTGTTTGTGGAACACAGACAAGTGGGTGCTCTGCCTGCTGGATGAACGCCATCAGCATTGGGGAGTACCATGGCCTACGTGTGGGCTCTGCCCTGCTTAGCATTGTGGCAGGGTGCATCATCATTGGTGTGTCTAAAGATTGTGATGCTGATGCTGTAGGTGGAATCTTTCTGGGTGCAGGGGGCCTAGGTAAGTTGAACAGTTTTCACCATATTTAGAGTCTTATTCTGGATTAAATGTCTATTAACTGTAGGCCTATAGGCCTATGGGCAACCTGCTTTGCATTATTACTGTAAAGTGCTTAATGATAACATATACTGTTCACAAGAACCACAATCTTTATTGATTTTGAGCAAAGTGAGTAGGATTGCTCTGGTCGTCATGGCTATTTTCCGTGAGATTCCATCTGATCTCAGGTTAACATATGATCCAGTGCTGTAATGTAAGATCCACAGCCGGCACAGGCAGTGATCCCCAAAAGGCACTGATAACATTTCTCTGGGAGAACAATTGTAGTTAAACAGTAATGAACTTTCACTTTAACCAAAGGCACCAGTGAAACAGTTACTCTTACAAATACATGAAGACACTGAAAATCATGATGTTACTGCACAATTAGCTTATTAAAATGATCTGTGTTGGGGGACTAGTCTACAATTGCTGCAGTGGTGTAACTTGCCATTCAGGTTGGCTGGTACCTGAAAAGTTTCACATAATTATAAATAGACACACAGTATAAATTACAATTATTATTATTGCAATTTGACCCAATCATGAATTTGTGAATCACACACAGCGAATAGAAGCATACAGTACTAACCCAGGGCAGTTGGCCGCCTGCTACAGCGGCGCTCAAGGAGCAGTGAGGGGTTAGGTGCCTTACTCAAGGGCACATCAGCCATGGACCACTGGTTGGGAATCAAGCCCAAAGCCCTAACTAGGCCATGGCTGCTTTGGTTTACCCCATCAGTTTCCAGTTAAAAATATACTACTTCATTTGGAACAGAGGTTTTTGATGACAATACAAATTTAATCATACAGATTTAGCCATAGGTTATGTTAGATGCTATTTTATTCTTTAAATATTTATCTAATAGAAGAGATTAAAATAAATAGTCATTTGGCAATTGACAATTTGTTCCTTTGAAATATATAGGCATACTATGTGACAAACCTTAGAGTTAACATTAATGTCTGAGGAAAATGTCTTGAATGGTAGGGTGTGATCAAACGGAATGCCTTCAGGAATAAAAAGCACAATGCTAATGATCTACTGCTTTATATTTTGTAGCAAAGCTTTTAAAATGTTAACTTATGGCAAAATTCACAAACTTGAGAGCAAGCAACTTAAGAGCTTTTTTTGCATGCAAAAGCTTTGACCCAAATGGAACTTACTGTTTTTGGTATCTTTAGCACTGGAAGGCTTTCTTTCCTTTTTTTTTTCTTTCAAAAACACACACACTTGCACTAACATTTTGACAGGTGTTTTTCTTACCTATATAATACATGTTAAAAATGTACATTTTTTTCCCCTTGGTATTTTTATTACAATTAAAATGCACATTAGAATGTTGGAGGTGAATGGAACAAGCACCACCCAATATATTCTGCCACTGAGGTGTGTATTCCAGGTTTAGAAAATACACATTTTATTTTACTGTTAGTAAATGCAGTTTGTGTGTATAGACTCAGTTGTTTATAGTATGTAATGGCAGAGACAAGAACCCAGTTGTGTATAGCATGAAATAGACAAGACAAGCACCCAGTTGTAGACCGTATGGAATTGCTGAGAGAAGTAGGAGTATGGAATTACAGCACACGGGTGTCTGTAACAAATACTGTTATTTACATCTGACCTTATTTGTGTGTATTGGTGGCAAACTGAAGCTTTCAGTGGATCGCTAACTATTTTCCAATGCTGAAGCTTTGAAATTTGAAAGCCGAGGTGAACAGACTGCCATCTGGTGGATGAGAAAAGCGAACCTGATGACGGCAGAGGAGAAACGCATTGTTCGCTCTAAATAAAAACACCTTAAGTCAAGCAGTGTGCGGTAGACTCTCTCACTTTTAATAAACGGAAATTTATAATGTTTTATGATTACAAAAAAATCCAAACAACACGTAAGCTTAAAGATGCCATGCATACATTTTCTGATTTCTTATATGAATGTGAAATTTGCACTTCTGTATAGGCATAAAATATTGAATTACAACTGTCTCACACAAACAAGAAAAAATGGCACTCATCGACGACGCTTCAGAGCATAGGCCGATAATTGTCTTCATGGAACCTCTGTGTCCTCCAAACACATTCTGTCACGCATCCACATGTCAACAGGTGATGCTGCTTAGCAGACATGGAATTGGCAGAGTTTACTTTCCTGCGCTAACGATTGATGCATCTTGCTCTTGACCAAATGGTTACTTAAACCATATGCCATTCTAAGCTTGGAAATGTCTAAATTCAGGTTTTGTTAAACGCTATACAACACACTGGTGCATTAGGGACTTCCCAATTAGATAAAACATCTTGTTTAAATCAGAGGTTTAAACACACTCAGTGTGCAATCTAATGCTACAACAACCCACAAAGCTGTGTTTCGTTTTAAGCTGTTTAAATCCTTTGAATCAGCTACCAAAGCAGTGCTTTTTGCTTTTGTAAAAACCAGCATTTACACCTTCAATCACTTTCCACCAATTTCTGTTGTAATTCAATCATTAAAAAGGTACGTGCATAAATGTAATTTGGAGCAATCATTTATTATCTTCAAATTGCAAACAGTTTAGTAAACTGAGGGTGCCGTGGCTCAGATGGCTAAAGCGCCATACGATATATATGGGCAACCGGGTTCCAGTCCAACACAAGGTCATTTCCCGCTCCTACAACAACAATTAACGAAACTACTGGTGGCTACGAGGGATAATCTATTGTCAGAAAGTTTTCATATTTTTAGCACCTTATAAATATCAGTATTTCCCAAGCACTGGTATAAATATTTTTCCATGTACTAGTGAAGTGACCACCTAATTTACTCTTCATTATACATTTTTTCCTGTAAAATCTATAAATTGGCAAAACAATAAAATTCACTTGCTAAAAGTATACCAGTGATTTTATATATTATACTAAGAGTTTAGTTGATTCAATGCAATTTTAACATTGAGGCGCCATTTTCAAGTTGCTTGCCCTGTATTTGCACCATTAGATAAGGCAAGGCAAATTAATTTATGTAGCGCATTTCCTGCACAAAAGACTTTTAATGTGCTGTACAAAAAAGCAAAGTACAGTATATGAAGATGAGGGGACAGTTGCATTATTGAACTGGTAGCAGGGGTGGAAAAAATACTAAAATATTGTACTCAAGTAAATGTACAAATACGTCGATAAAATATTACTAAAGTACAAGTGAAATTACCCATCTGAAAAATTACTCAAGTAAAAGTAATAAGTAGTGTGTTTAAAATGTACTCTAAGTAAAAGTTACTTAGTTACATAAAAAAAACACTAAAATGAGGCAGGGGATCTCTCCCATGTAGTGAAAATAGGGGGGAGGGGTGTTGGTGTAAAGCAACCCACAGATGTTATTGAATGTTATGTTATTTGTAATAAAAAAAATATAGAGTAAGGTACTAAGGTAGGTAACTAAGGGGTGTGACACGACCTTGAAAACATTCCAAAAGCCTTTGGTGATTTTGGTGGCTCTTCACTCTTTGTAATTTGACATTGGCCGGGAGTCCTAGAATTCAAAACCACATTTACGTTGTTCCTGTTGAATTAGGCTCAGAGTGGTGTCTAAGGACCACACCAAAAACTTCACCGCCTTCTCCTGCCTGCTTTCGTATGCAAATTCAAAGCTAGAAATGGCCGTGTTGAAATGGGCCAATCTGAACAGAGCTCAAATAACGCATAATAGACGCCCAGCCCCTTTGGATACAGCCTCTCTCATTTGCATGTTCCAGCCCACTGTAAGTTTGGTTAGCTATTGATGGCTTTGGCTCTAGCTTCAGCCCGGTGGATTAGGCCAATCAGCTTTCAGGATATGTGGGCCAATCAGCCTTTGGGTAAACTGGCCAATCAGCACGCAGCTCATTTCATTATTCATGAACTTGCAAACAAAGTGTTTCATTGCAGGGCTTATTTATGACCTTGTATTAGGCTCTCTAGCAGTGTTCCTGGGGCGTTTTCAGCCCAACAAATTTACATATGCCATTATTTAGGCTCAAAGATCAATTCCTAATGGTCAAAAAACATGTTCTAGGAACCTTTAAGGACTTAAGAAGGCTCCAAAGAATCGCTAAGAAGGAGCGCCAAGATACAGGTGTTTCCCAGACGCGTCCCAGAGCTGTTCGCCACGGTGGTGCTGAAACGAAATCAATCGATGCCAGGCAAATCGATTGAGTCTACACCTAATCCACAATCAACAGATTTCCCATCTGCTAATGCCGTCACTCACGAACAGAAGTCACGGCTAAACCAATTCCCCTCCACATAATAATGAATTTTTATTAGGCCTTTTTATTAGCAATTTCACACAATTAAATAAATACAAGGGTGCAACTTGTTGGTCTGTGTTTATAATTTTTTTTTTCTCTTTTTTTTCTAAGTAATATTTTGAAATGTGCGTTATTTGTAATAGTCAGGTGTCACTGACATAGTTTAGCCCACCTCCTTGTCCGCTTCATTTGGGAGAGGTGAACTGTAGCCTACTCTGCGCCCCCATCCCTTCATGCCCTCTCCTCTCAGCTTCTGTGCGGCCCTTTCAGCAGCAGGCGGGGGCAGCACAGGTAGGCCCATTTAGACAATAGAAAACCACTTGGTTTTTTTTTCCCCCACTCCAAGTTCGTGTGCCGCCCCCCACGTAATGCCGTCCGGGGCGGCTGCCCATCGCCTATTCCTAAAACCGCCACTAAATTAAGCCCAGGGGTGATATCCATGATGAGTAATGAGTTAGTGAATTAGTTTGACATTGTGTGCTGATAACCATATATATATATATATATAGAATAAAAAGAAAAGAAAAAATAATAAAAAGACAACCATAAGTAGCCTAGTTGCGCGTCTACGCGCTTCTCTCCAGCTCAACCAAAGTATTTGCACGTGGATGTAGCGTAAGTTCATTTTGATAATGTGTGTGTGTGCAATCAAGTGTATCCAAGTCATTTTTTCTTCTCTACTATTAGCCAATGTTTGTTGCGCCAGTGGTCCACAGCTATGAGTGCATTTCAACATTGAACATTGTTTTAGTGTTTTGAAAAGTGGAGGATATACATTTCCCTGACGCAGCTTGGTCACTAAAGCCTAGAAATCTACACGCCCCTAGCAGCAGGCTATGCTCACTGAGCATTTGATCACTAAGAAGGCTGTTAAGAGTGGGTCAGCTCGATCTTACGTTTCCTTCTTAGTGAAAGATCTTCTTAAGCTAAGAGCAACTCTGGGAGACGCAATCTTCGTTCACAGCATTCTTAAGAGCGCACAAAGAGAAACCCGGCCAAGATCTGTTTGTGTTTTGCACTTTACAGATGGTCCCTAAGCTTTCCTCTCCCGGTAGACTGGTCATTTGGACCAATGTCATCCGTATTTCTTTAAATCCATGTTTGGACGAAAAAACAGTTGTAGCTTGCCTACCTTACCGCTGTTGAATAGACCTGTTACTTATATTGTGTTGTAAGATTTGTTTAAAATTTATTGAGCTGCAAAGTTCGAATCTGTCAACTTCTTTCTTTAGTGTCAACTGTAGTGATTTTCAGTGTGGTAAAAATAATAGCCTAATTTCTAACCGTGAGAAATCGGGTGTGGGACCATGAGAAATTGAAATGAGTGAGTTTTACGGCCAATGCATGAGAGCCTTGATTGTAGCCAAAGATCTTTTAAAACTTTGTCGTTGTAATTTACTCCAACACTATATTTCATTATTAAGGGATTATGGTGTCAGAATAGCCTATTCACTCAGCTACACCAGAGCGTGCAGCGTGCAGAGCGAGCAGTGTTGTACAAAACCTTTTATACACAGATAACAGGACACAAATAAAAATTCCTTAAAAGGCAATGTTCTGCCCAACTTGATCAGTAAAACAATAAATTCTCCTCCCTGTCAATGCAGCAACAGATGCCGCCTGGTTTTATCACACCTAGACCAAATAAGCACCAAATGGGGTCTATTCCTGACATGCTGGAGCCCAATTCTGGCCAGAGAGAGAGACTCAAGGATGCCGGCAGACTGTGGCAGCCCAACTGTGCAGCGCCTGTTGCTGACCTTCAACCAGTGGAGAAGAATCCTACTTACACATCCATGTTCAGAGAATCACACCAGACTCAGTCTGTTAACCCACTCATGGTTATCAAAACCTTCATTATCACAAATTGGGTTTGTCTAGGAGTGACAAAGTCTTGGGACTATATTTTTGGGCAAAGACACAGCCAAACTCACGCCAGTGTGTTTACGGAAGTAGGGGTTTTCAGGGTCTACGCATATCAGTGGTGCTTTAGCTGTGCTTTGCCCGAAAATATAGTCCCAAGACTTTGTCACTTCTATGAGTCCTAGACAAATCCTTTGTGATAATGCCATTGGCATTTGTACTCGGTTTGAATGTACAGGTAAAACAACAAAATTAGGACAAATCTCGAGTTCATTTATGACTATTTTGAGAAGCCTGGGTAATTGGCAACTCCCAGTTACAGCGCTCTATGCTAAGCTACGCTAACGCTGCACTTCTGGATACAGGACAACCACGGGGCTGAATGTAAAACACTTTTGCTCACTTATCCAACTCAGGGGAATATGGTAAGAGACTAAATTTCATTTTGGGGTGGCCTATTCCTTTAAGGGCACTCTGGAACCAAACCAGCATTGCATGGAGAGCAATTACCTGCCCCAATCGGATGCACCTACAATGCCGAACGCAACTCATGGCACACCCAACAACTTCTCTCCCTCACCGAAAGTTTGCTGTAATAGCACTCACACGAGCTCCCTTCTGCCTCGTGTCCTCTAAGACTACCATTCGCCCAATACCCATACACAGAAGCATTCGACAAATCACCCCCAACTACTTTTCCCATTTCCTGTTGGAAAAAAAAGATTAGTAACACAGAAATTTGCACTCCAGTAATGTTTTTTTTTTTTTTTCCCCCCCCACAATTTGATTTGATTATTTCAGAGTTTGTTGTTTAGATGATGCTGTGATAATCTAACTGGCTCCTTTTTGAATAGTTGGACTGTGCAAAAATACAGTATCCTCTTCTTGACTGCAGGAAATACAGTCTCCTCTTCACCCCCACTCTTATCTCCTATATAGGTTCACAGCGGCCGTCAATGGCCCTGTATTCAGGCTGTGCCTCAATTCCACAGAGAAAAACAAATAACCTGCACTGTGCTCTGCTTCGTGAACCAATGCTGTTGTCGATTTCCTTACTGGGGGTCAAGATCCGTCGTATCAGGGCGGCTAGGTGGTTGGTAGAATTCAGGTGTGTCAACAGAAAAGGAGGCGCCATCGGTGATCCCAACCGAGTGGGCAATCTGCTAACAAAGCATTCAGGGACTTAGTATTAGAGGTGTGTGCACTTTGGCAGACCAGCCCTTATACACATTTAATTAAACAGAGGGGCCCCCGGGCCAGAGTTTGACACCTATGCTATAAGGCTTGACCAGGGACTTGCACTTTTGTGGATAACTTCTTTTTGCAGCATGTCTACTAAAAGCGACTGCATGCCTTTGTACATAGCCGGGGCAGAGGCCGAAATGGCTCCCTAATACATGGCAATGGCATTTGGTTTAAGTCGCCAGTTGGTCAAGTGTAGGACATGTCAATCTGTAGCATAGAAAAGTAACCAGAAAATTCTATGTCTAAGCACCAGCACCTGCGGTTGCCAAATGGATGGGAGACAGCATAGCAATGCGGCTGAGCTGTATTCTTGCTTATGCTACAACTGTTCTTTTTCTGTCCAGGATTTATTCAAACAGTGCAGTGTGAGGTTATACACATTCTCTTCTAGCATTTAGTATTAATAAGAAAGTAGAAGCCAAGGCTTACTTAACTTTGAAGTAGAAGTCAAATAAGATTAATTTTATATCTAGAATAAAGTCCTAATTAATCATGAACCAGAAATGTGTGAATACACGCTTACAAATGATTGCTTAACACATGCCTTAAAAGTCACTAACGCAGACATGAAGTATGTATTGATGTTAAAATGTGAACATTAAAATAAAGTGTTACCAAAAGTGAATTGGACAGAAAGCAAACTTTGTCCCCAGGGTCACACAAATTGGGAAAAGGTGAAGGGGCAAGGGGAATTTAAATATGGATAAAAGGAAAGATAACAAAGGCTAAAAGGAGCAGGAAGCTCAATAGCCACTTAGAAGAAGAAGAAAGAGAAGAAGAAGAAAGAGAAGAACAACATACTGCAAGTAGATAAATCAAAATAAAAAAACACTGTTGTGTAATTGTATAAGAAGAAATACAATTCACATTGTTACACTTGGCCAATCAGTTCTGTAGTCAAAGTCCTATTGATGGGAAGTATTTTTCCAGTTATATGTAAAAGTATGAAGATTGGAAAAGCGCCAAAAAATACACGTTACAAGAAGCATTTTCCTCAGTGCATTACTTTGAGCCTACATCTTTTATTTTAGGTCTTTGTCACATACTGCTTAATATGTGAATTTTGCTCATACCTTATGTCAAAATTGCACCAATATAATCACTTTTCACTTTGTAATTTCATACAGCTCTTCTTTCTATAATAATAAAAACTACAGTACTGTATGTTATACTGATGCGAAATACACAAATTAACCACTCTAATAATACTATATGTGGTACTTCCCTTTTTCAGCACCATAAATGTGTATCTATTGAAAATCATTCTCAAAACCTTTTGATTCTGTTGAGGTACATAAAGATATGCACATGTTAAATCACATCTAGAGGGTATGAGTTTCTAGTAAATATTTAGTTGATGCTGTTTAACCAGTTTCCATTAAGGGTATAAGGACAAAATGCTTATCTGTCCACACAGGCTTATGATTTATGAATTAAAAATACATAAATTAGTTCATTAATAGTACATAAACAAGTTGAACAGTACAAACTAGATATTTTCTGAAAGTCTATGATTTCTAGATGTGAGTTTAAGATCCTATTACTTTGATCAATTACTTTGATGTGCCATATAATATACTGATTATATTAATTATAAATAATAACATTTAAATATTTTTGTTTTGATTGGTGTAATGGCATTGACTAGGTTGCTTATTTATTTGGTGTCTGAATGCAAAATATATCTGATAGTAACCTTTCCCTTTCAGGGCTCCTTATTGCTGTTTACCCTTTCATAAGAGCTTGGTTTAACTTTCACCACATCCTTCCCACAGTGGGTAAGATATTTCTCATGAAATACGAATCTAACAATGTTCCATGTATTTGTATTTAACAGCAATGCACCAAATAATGTGCAGTTTGGCTGCTGAAATGTGAAGTAGAAAAATACTAACTAGTAGAATTATAGCTGCATAACAAAGAGGGTCCCAGATAGCATGCAGATATTGGCCCAATGGCGTCACAATGTGTGGGAGAAGAGAATGTGGTTTTGCATGACATTATAATCCATAAATTAATGATGTAATAATGATTAATTCAAATTGGCAAGATGTTGGTTTCAATGTTGGGAAAGTTCACTTTCTACGTGAACAAGTTCAGTTCATAGTTCACAAATTTAAAAATGAACTAGTTCAGTTCATAGTTCACAAATTTAAAAATGAACTAGTTCAATTCATAGTTCATAATTCAAAAATTTGAACTAAGTTCACAACTCCCAAAAAATACTCCAATAGTTCAGTTCGTTTTTTCAATATGTTGCGAGCTATAATTTTTCGGCCACAGCCAGCAGTTCTTATATTAGTTTATCGCCAAACTATGTGTCAGATCCAATTCCTAATATCCAACCAGGATTTAGATTAGAAGGCACAGCCATCCCCCATTATTGTTTTAACACTTGTTGCTGTCTACACTAGCAGCAGTTGCAGCTTTCACCCCTACAGTATATTCTAAATAACATGAGGGAAAACCTGAGGAAACATCCTCACCGACCTTGTCATAAAACTCGCTTAAAATGGTCATATGACGACGCCACCTTGCTTATCTGCTGTGGCCTCCATGCTGCTTTTTGTTTTGATGATGCATGCAGTGGAGCGACACTGGGGCTGCTGTTGCCAAAATTGAAATTTCTATCTGCAGTACTGCTCTCTGCTTCTATGCAACTTCAGTCTACAGGACTAACCGGTGTGTTTTTTGCCTGGAGAATCTATAGAAATCTGGCACCTTGAACGAAATTAAAAAGAGTGAACGTGTCATTCACAGACATCAGAGTCCAATCTGTCTTCCTATACTCCTGCCAGTCTGGTGGTTCTGCCGGCTGGGACCCAGGAGGGGAGAGAGTTCAGCAGTCTCACAGCCTGGTGGATGAAGCTGTTGGTGAGCCTGGTAGTGCGGGAGTGGAGACTTCTGTATCTCTTTCCAGAGGGCAGGAGGCTGAACAGACAGTGTTGCGGGGTGGGTTGCATCGCTGACGATTGTGATGGCTTTGCGGGTGAGGCGGGTGGTGTAGATGTCTTGCAGGGAGGGGAGTGGTCCGCCAACTATCCTCTCAGCTGTTCTCACAATGCGTTGTAGAGCTTTCCTGTTGTAGTCAGTGCAGCTACCGCCCAACGCAGTGATGCAACCGGAAAGGATGCTTTCAATGGTTCCTCTGTAGAATCTGGTCAGGATGTGTGGTGGAGCACTTGCCCGCTCGAGTTTGCGCAGGAAGTAGAGGTGCTGTTGTGCTTTCTTGGCCAGTGATGTGGTGTTGGTAGTCCAGGAGAGGTCCTCACTGACGTGCACCCCCAGGAACTTGGTGCTGCTCACCCTCTCTACCGCAGCGCCGTCGATGGTCAGTGGGTGGTAACAGGTGTGGCCTCTCTGGAAGTTGACAATAACCTCCTTGGTCTTGCTAACATTTAGCAGGAGGTTGTTGTCTCTGCACCACATGGTCAGGAGCTCAACCTCTTTCCTGTAGTGGGTCTCATCGGCCTTGGTGATGAGCCTCACCAGCGTTGTGTCGTCCACAAACTTCACAAGGTGGTTGGAGCTGTAGGTTGGTATGCAGTCATGTGTCAGCAGGGTGAAGAGCAGTGGACTGAGCACACAGCCTTGTGGAGCCCCCGTGCTCAGGGTGATGCTGTTTGAGACATTGTTTCCCACACGCACCGCTTGAGGCCTCTGGCTGAGGAAATACAGCAGCCAGTTGCAGAGGGAGGTGCTGAGGCCCAGTTTGCAGATAAGTTGTTGTGGTATTATGATGTTGAATGCTGAACTGAAGTCTATGAACAGCATTCTCACATACACTGTAAAAAGTATAACCTCACTAAAATAAAAAAATGATGTCCATGTGTTGCATCTAAAATATTTGACTTCACAGAATCTAAATTGAATCGCTTGTTACAAACTGATTCTTTTATGTTGATGAAAACCATATTACTTCACTTGGCCCAACCTTAATTCTTCACCTTGATCCAAATGAATTTCTTCACATTTTAGTCATTGAACCAAACTATTATATTAATTTGAATTAATATGTTTGCATTGACACCAGTTAATTCATTTACATATTCAAATGATATTTTTCACATTTCATTTGACTTCTACTTCAAAAATAATTTGCATTCCACATCTTAAGCTCTACAAAAGACAACAGATTTTTTCAGACTTATTTATTCCTTTATTTGTTTTTTTTTTTCCAAAAAGATAAAAAAAAGGAACATAAAGAAGATTGAAATTACACAAATAAAAAAATACAGTGAAAACGATGGTCAATTCCTAAGTGTTTCAGTATCTCAGATCTTCCTGGAAAAGACAAGGTGCAGTCTTTGCATTCCCACATCCAGCTGAAAATACAAAAGGAAGAAATAGTAAATAAATACTTACAGAATGAAACAAACAACTATTAGGCTACTACTCTCTAAAGATTGCACAATACAGCAAAAAAGGCAGAGATCGTATAAGCCATCAACCGTCTATGGTTAAGGCACACTGTGGAATGTTGATTATGTGGCAACCAAAACATTATATAAATATTTAAACTATTTTTTTGACAGAGGAACATGAACAGTGTGCTTTGTGTGAATTTCTTAACTATTAATTTGATTTATAAAAGCAATATAGCACTCGTTGTGGTGGGGTTGTTAGGCTAGCTATTGCAATACCTACCCCATTACCCCACACCCACTCGTGGTTCTAACGTTACATTGCATTCGGTAATTCCACTCCGAGCGCACACTCTCCTACAAGCACGGAACATTGTCACAAGACAGTGAACAAACAACTTTGCTGAGTCCACGCTATGCTCGGACTGAATTTAATAATGTACCCTATGTTAGCTAGCTAGCTAGCTAGTTGTGCCTATGTGTGATGGCTAACGGTAGTAGTTACCTAGCTGGGTATCTGACGGTGTTTGGGCATTTAGCCCTAGATGGTTTTCTTCTTTCATCAACGAAAATGCATGACAATTTCATCTTAGTCTGTGTTATAGAACACTGTTTCAGTCTTGTCATTGTCTCATAGTTACGGAAAAAATAGGTTGTTGAAGAACGTATCCTAGTCTCGTCTGATGAAATTAACAATAGGCTACTCGTTGGACAGCTTAAATGAGGCTACTCTCTGCAATTTATGTGTTTCTGCTTGCTACTTACGTTTAATTTCAGAGGAAATCGACACATTCCTCCCCTTGTTGAACAACTGCATGCAACACTTTTTACAGTGATATGAGTCTTTCTTGTCCAGGTGAGTTAGGGCTGGGTCGAGGGCAGAGCAGATTGCATCCTCTGTGGATCGTTTTGCCCTGTATGCGAACTGGTATGGGTCCAGAGTGGTAGGCAGGGTGGATTTGATGTGTGACATGACTAGTTGTTCAAAGCACTTCATGATGATGGGTGTCAGTGCCACAGGGCGGTAGTCATTGAAGCAGGCTGGGGATGATTTCTTTGGCACAGGTATGATGGTAGCAGTCTTGAAGCATGATGGGACAATGGCTTGCCTCAGGGAGGTGTTAAAGATTTCTGTGAAGACATCCTATGCGCAGTCTTTCAGCACACTACCAGGGATGTTATCTGGACCCGCTGCTTTCCGGGCGTTGATGGCGGAGAGTCCTCTTCACACTGGCAGCAGACAGGCACAGAGGCTGTATAATGACAATTCTTTGCTAATGATATCGCCACGTGAGGTGAATGGCGAGGGTCCCGACGCACTTGCTCGCAGAAAGTTCAGATGAATGTTGTTTTAATCAGTGAACAATTCCAGTTTACTTTCAGTTGCAATCAAAAGAATTTAAACGTATTTAAACGTGTGTAGTATACCACTTCGCCGATAGATGGGAGAAATTCTCATACGAAAAAAATAAAACTTACACATAGTGGGTTTAAGAGGTCCGGAGTTCTAGACTGCAGTGACATTTTCAGACTGGGGGGGTAGTTGGTAATTATATAATTCGTTGTTTAACGCTACATCTTGTCCCAATGTCATGCATGCTAATGAGTAGAATAACATTTTGTTGAAACAACTACAGTTGGGAAAAAAAAAACGTTTTTTTACTTACAGCCTGTGAGCTGGTGGTCATTCGTCATGATGGCACAGATCCAGGTTTTAAGCACAACTTAGTAGCAAATCCACTACTGTAGGCACCGTAGTTTATGAAGTCATTTTCGTTGAAATGGAATTTGTTTTGGTGTTCCAAAAACAAATTCCAACAATTTTCTATGTTGATCTTCATTCTGGCTCAAGTGTAAAAATCCCACCTATCTTTATTTGGGCATATAACTAGACATCTACATTTCCAAACTGATTCACAGAAACTCAATAGATACGTTGTCATACAATTAAATGGAAGTACAAAATCAGAAGTTACTTTTTAATATATTTTAAGTTGATTTTTTTAAGTTTTGTTGATTTTAATTAAGACTCTGAACAAAATCATGGATCAAATGATATTCATTAGCCTACTATTTTTGATGTCTACATCAGTCATACCAGTCTTCAAAAAACTTTTTCATAACTATCTATCAGTCAGATGTTTTTGTACAATAATGCCTAATCTTACAACACTAGGAACCTTCAGAGTGCAACCAATGCCTTCTAATCCTGTCCTTGAACAAGCAGTGGAAACCTTACGACGAGAAGGTGAGTAAAGGCTAAAATAAGAGTTAAAGCATATAGAATTAGGGTGGACCTAGAAGAGATTAATGTCCATTGATTGTTGTATTTAACACATTTTCAAGTAGTTTTGACTCAAGTTTCATGAAATATTTGCTTGTTGCTTGGCTACGTATTATAGCCCCAAGTTAATTTCTGCTCTATTATTTATTTGGTGGGGGAAATGGCATGAAAGATCTTGGATATTGACCAAGATAGAGCAATATAATACGATACTATAGGGACAATACATTGCGTCATAGAGGTCAAAGGAGTTGTTGCAAAGGTCTTAGGAGTAGCAGGAGCTAGGCACCTGTCCATGGGA
>JAGFZM010000188.1:284174-307401 GCA_017657215.1 Limnothrissa miodon | reverse complement strand
CCATTATCCCCCCTCTCCATCCCCTCCAGAACCCCCCTCAACACCCCCCACTAGGTGGCAAGTCCACTAATAAGAAACTTCCGAAGAACAATACTGGCCTTGCCACCTTATATCCATAACTAGCCATTGATGCAACAAAAAAAATCATATGTATCCTAACGCAGATTCTGCCTACCGGCAATAAATGAAGGCCTGCGTAAAATTTATAACGCCTGGGCTTTGGGTAGCCTATTCTAAGTAAATAAAAGTCCTGTCCATATAATTTCAGGAAATACTGTAACGTTAGGCAAGCTATTTCTGAGATTCACTCACTTCAATCTTGGACATGTGAGATAATAGACATAAAAACAAATACATGGAAACAATATTAGCATAAGCCTACCTGAACTAAAGACACTGTAGCCTACTTGAGACAGGAGTAGGGCTGATACAAGACCGCTGCATCCATTCCAACAACTTCTAACGCAGTTGCATTTTACATTACTTGACTCCGGTCACATAAATGTTACTCTTGAGTTATGCATTTTGGGCGGGTTTTCTTTTTCATTATTGGTACAGCTTATAATCAATTATGCGCACGCATGGCTCATTGGAATTGGGGTCGCACTTTTATGCCGGGAAAATCTGGAAGAATCACATCCCTGCCGAGATTCGACCATTTTGATTGGCTAATAGGTTTGTCACTCAAATGTCAGAGGCGGGGGGAAAAACCTCAGACTCCTGAGGTTAGGTTATTGCGGGAGTTAAAACCTCAATGTCGATGCAATACAGGTTAAAGGTTTCCTATTTGTAGTGAAGCTACTGCCTGCACCCTAAACTAATGTTTAGGGTTGTTTTAAGGACCGATAGACCGTGTCCACTGGTAGCCATTCTGTAGCAGGCAGAGGTGATTGGTCCTGAGTCAACTACTGTATTTGGGAAATTTACAGTCAGACAAGCCATGAAAGGGTACTCGAAGTCTAAAAAAACAAACTAATCTTTTAAATCCAGTTTGTCCAACTCAAACTATAACCCAAACCAGAAGATTAGGTCACTGATGCCCCACCTCCCAAACATATCTCAACCCCAAGCATTTCAGGTAGGGTATTAATTTAGAACGGGAGAGTGACGTATGCCGCGGTGCTTGATGGGAATGAATCGCCATATTTGGTAGCCACGTTTATGTGTAGTTGGAGAGAGTTTAGTGAAGTGTCTGTTGTCTTTGGTTAAGAGCTGTTTTAAGTCATGGGAAGAACCTGTTGCATTGTTGGGTGCAACGTCTGTTCTCATGACAGGCAGGGCAAGAGGATAGACACCGGTCTATCTTTTTATGTTTTTCCTTCATGGAAAAAGAAGCAAGGGGAATACATGTCCGAATTAACAAAGAGGAGGCAAATGGCGTGGATTTCGACGGTAGGGCAAGCGGACATCAAATTTGGCAACATCCAAACGTATTTGAGAGTTTGCTTCAGGCATTTTCATACAGGTAAGTGCATAACTTTGTAATAATGTAAATTGACATGTTTTTCCGCATTTTTTTGTTTCTGGGGGAATTTGCAATTCGCTTAACTGCATTTTCTGTCACCATGTCAGCTAGTTGTAGTTAAAAGTACACTTTGTCGTGCTAATAAGTAGAGACGATATATAATCCAATTTATGAGAAAGCATGGAAAAAAATAAATTTGTACACTTAAAATTGTGTAGTTAAAATTGTAGACCAAAATTCAATTCAATTCAATTTTATTTATTTAGCGCATTTTTACATAATACTTAATATAGGAGTCCCATTATAATCCCAGGATATAGTCCCATGTCAATAGGTACAGCTAGAGGCTGTAGCAATCATGTCAGGGTCGTCTGTGGAGCTGAAGGCAGCCAGCCCAGGAAGCCAGAAACAGTGGAGTGGGTTGAGGACCATTCAGGAGTGCTGCCGGATCACGTTGGAAGAAGGTCCCAGGAGAACCCAGGAGGTGCAGGTGCAGGCAGTAGAAGGCAATGATGACTCACGGCAGGGTAGTAATGGCATGGAAAGTCAGAGAGGAGATGAGTTAGAACAGTCTCCATCAGATTTCAGAGAATGTGAGTTGTATTGCAACCATGTATAGATGTTGGCTAAGTGATGAGAGAGAAAGAAGTGGAGAGGAAAGAGAGAGAGGAGAAAGACAGAGTGAAAATTGGACGGCTTAACAGATGGGTGGTTTGTGGCAGCATTAATCTATAGCAGCATAACTAAGGTATGATGTATAACAAGCCAACAACCACCAAAGGAATGGTCAGTGGCCACCGGGAGCTTACAGCAAAGGCAGTCCTTTCCAATAATACCTTGAGGAGGTGTGGCTTACCATTCACCATCCCTAACTACAGGGGTCAGTAAATAGAAAAGTTTTCAGTCTAGACCAGGGGTCTTCAACCGGGGGTCCGCGACCCCTAGGGGGTCCGCGGAGGTACTGCAGGGGGTCCGCGAAAATATTTTGTCTAAAGCATTTTCTTTCTCTTCCAAAAAATAAAATTTGTCATAGTTAACATACTGTTCAAAAGAAAATTGCTTCATATTCGTTTTTAAATAACACATTGTAGGCCATGAATCATGCATGTGATCATGTGATCCCTGCGTAACATTTTGCTAACCTATGCCAAAACACATTAGCATTCATAAATGTACAAATACAGGTCACCACTTCAGCCTGAGCCTTATGTGGCATTGCCTCGCAAATCCCATCAGTCCTAGAATAGAGAAGCTCCACTCACCAGGTTCAGTGCTCTCACTAGGACCTGGTAGCTGATCAGTTATCTTTAATTCTTCGTCCCACTATAATAAAAAATGTGACCCTTGTGATCTTTTTTTTATTAGAGTTGTATCATCGCGATTAGAGCACACTTCCCCCCCGTGCGTTTTAGTTAAATAGCTTCGTTCTTTTCATTCCGGGAGATAAATTACGTTTGATTCGTCTGTTCAGTGTTGGGACTGATGAACCCTGAACTTTGCGGTTCTATGTGATGTTTTGCTTTGTTGTTTTTTATGAGAGTCTGCGGTCTTTGAACTTCAAGGCGTTCTGCGCGAATTCATTCATCCAACGTTCCATCACAATAAAATGATAACGATAATCTCATGTTTCCTTCTGAAAGACGAAGTTATATTTACACAAGAGGAAGAGGCATATTTCTGTCTGTATCAGTTTGAGCTAATGAAGCTTTGCCTGAATTTAGCTGAATATATCCAGCTAGTTAACCCTTGTGACATTCATTCTGTTAGGCTATAGGGCGAATTTATGCAACTATGTAAAGAAACGAGATGTTACCCCCCTGTTAATAACGCTTGTTTAGAATGTGTGCGCTCGTGTGTGTGCTTGCGTGCATGTAGGCACTCATAACTGACGGTCCAAATGACGGCAGGATTTGAGATGGGCCAGGTGTGTAAGATAGCTGTCAAAACGTTTATTTTCTCAACAAGTAATGCCTGTGAATGGGGCGATGACGTATTTTGACAGTTGAGTAACGTGTGCGAAGTCGTATCCATAATATTGAGAGGCGTATTGAAATTTTGATTTCGTACTTGTAATTTTTGAATTCGTATTTTTTATGCATGCTGAACTCATTTGAGAACTCACAAATGTTTATTTTATGCACAACAAAATACGCACGTGTATCAAATATATGGACACAAAAATTTTGACAGCAATCTTACTCCATAGGTGTGGGGGTCCGTGCTCAGTCTCTCTCACAGCCAAGGGGTCCTTGAGCTGAAAAAGGTTGAAGACCCCTGGTCTAGACTTAAAGGTGTTGAGAGTGTCCGCTAGGCGAATGTTAGAGGGGAGCTTGTTCCACAGGACAGGCGCACGATGGCAGAATGCTCTTCCTCCTATTGTGGATTTTGATATTCTAGGAATTACTAGGAGACCAGCATTCTGTGACCCTAGGGGTCTAGAGGGGTGGTAGGGAACAAGTAAGTCTTTAATATATGCTGGAGCAAGGCCATTAAGGGCTTTGTATGTTAGGAGAAGTATTTTAAAATCAATTCGGCTTTTAACAGGAAGGCAATGTAAGGACGTAAGGATAGGTGAGATGTTCATATTTTTGTGCTCGTGCTGCAGCATTTTGTATTAGTTGAAGGTTTTTGATGCAGCTAGCACCACATCCAGTGAGAGCATTGCAAAGGTCTGGATGTAACAAATGCATGTATTCGTTTTTCTGCATCCTCAAAAGAAAGGAATTTTCTAACCTTAGCAATGTTGCGTAAATGAAAGAATGGTTTTGGAGATATGCTTTACATGACTATTTAGAGTGAGGTCTTGATCAATATATACCCCAAGGTTCTTGACCTCTGTGTTAGGTGTGAGTGAAAGGTCATGACATCAGTCTTGACTTCATGACTTCAGTCTTGTCAGAGTTTAAGCAAAGGAAATTATTAGTCACCCATTTTTCATGTCACCGAGGCAGGCTACAAGTTTTGTTACTGGCATACAATCATTAGGCTTTATTGAAAGGTATAGTAAAAAACATCTGAAAAACATCTGAATACCACCATTAAGCTAGTCGTCATATGAGCTATGACTTTGATCTGCTCAACATCGATTCACTCACTAGTAAGGGTCATCTCATCCAGTATCTCCTCACCGAAGCTTGATTTTTTTTCTGTCTAACTGAAACTCGGCAACAACCTGGTGACTTCTCACAACT
Source organism: Limnothrissa miodon (assembly GCA_017657215.1). Taxonomy (NCBI): domain Eukaryota; kingdom Metazoa; phylum Chordata; class Actinopteri; order Clupeiformes; family Clupeidae; genus Limnothrissa; species Limnothrissa miodon. Next base: position 302,745 of record JAGFZM010000188.1, on the reverse strand, counting down.
TAACGACTCTATTCCTCTTGTGTTTGTTTACAACCTACAACCTCGTGACTAAGGGCGCGGTGGAGGTCTCGCGATACTCCACTATGCGATGTGGAATGTCCTGCCTGTGCCCGCCTTCAGCGCTATGGAATCTACAGTCTGCTGATTATCGCCCCCCTAAGCCACATAAGGATTTTTTAAATGACTTTAGTGTTTTACTTACTCACCTTTCCATCCTCTCACCAAACATAATACTACTCAAGGACTTAAATATTCACAAGGACAATCTTAATCTTCCTCTAACACGTGACTTTTCATCATATCTGGACAGTTTTGGTTTCCATCAATTTGTTGATTTTCCCACCCATAAAACACTCTGTCACACTCTGGACTTAATCTGCTGCTCTGGCCTCTCCCCCTCCCTCTGCTCAGCCGTCCACTTATCATACTTTCTTGTTTCCTTCACTATCACTCTCAGGCTCTCTATCATCAAGACTCCCCGCCTTCTCTTTCAGGAATATTAAGAACATTGACACCAACACACTCTCTTCCTACATCAGTAATAACCTTTTCCTGACAACCCCCCACCCCAAATAAATTGGTCAATCTCTACAACAACAGTCTCCACAACATCCTGAACTGTATTGCTCCTCTTTACCCCTGAACTCCGATCCATGAAGGCAAAGGGCCGCCAATTAGAACGCCTCTATATGAAAACCGGCCTCACCATCCATAAAGAAATGCAGATATCCGTCATTACAAGGATTCCATCACCCAAACTAAATCAGATTACTACTCCGCCCTTATTCACTCCAATGATGGCAATTCCAAAACCCAGTTTTCCCTGTTTAACAATATTCTCCACCCTCCCTCCCGACTCTCTACCTGCCCATCTGTACTCAACTGACACATGTGACTCACTACTCCACTTTTTCAATGAGAAAATCCATAAAATCCATTTGGGGTTGGTGTTTGTGTGTTGAGGGGTGTTAAGGAGGGGGTTTGAGGGGGGTTTTGGAGAAGGATGGAGAGGAGGGGTTGATGGGTGGGTGTTGGGGGGGGTGTTGGCGGCAAGTCCACCTTGCGGTTTCTGCCGAGAAAATGCAGTCTAGTTAGTGCACCTAATAAGGTGCCGTGAAATTGTGTTGGGGGGTTAGAGAGGGGGTTTTGAAGGGGTGCGGTCACCGAATTTCCTCTGTCCTTGAAACTAAAGGGCTTAAAGCATAAGATTCTGTTAAAAATCTTGGCATCATCACTGACAGTGATCTAAACTTCAGCAGTCACATGAAGGCTATCACTAAATTAGCCTTTTATCAAATGGTAAATGGACTGCATTTATATAGTGCTTTTCTACTCCTACGAGCACTCAAAGCGCTTTACAATATATGCCTCTCATTCACCCATTCACACACATGCATTCATACTCCGGTGGCAGTGGCTGCCATGCAAGGTACCATCCTGCCACCAGGAGCAATTGGGGTTCAGTATCTTGCTCAAGGATACTTCGATGTGGTCAGATGGAGTGGGACTCGAACCTGTAACCCTCCAGTTGACGAACGGCACCTCTACCATCTGCGCCACCATCGCCCCATTTTATCACTTAAGAAACATCACCAAACTGAGAGATCTAACGTCAAAAAATGATTTAGAAAAACTTATCCATGCCTATCTCCAGTAGGGTTGATTAATGTAATGGTCTTTTCACAGGCATTCCTAAAAAGACCATAAAACATATTCAACTGAACCAAAATGCAGCTGCCAGGGTTTTAACAAGTACAAAAAGAACCAGCCACATTACCCCAATTTTAAAGTCATTGCATTGCCTTCCTGTAAGTTACAGGATTGTGTTTAAATCACTAAATGGGATATGACCTAGTTACTTGTCTGATATGTTTCAAAAATACATACCACAAGACACAGGACACAAGAAAAAAGCATTGGTGGCAATCTAGTTAAGTTTGTTGCCTATGTAAGTTGTACACAATTTTTGGATAAAGATTTTTCTTTTCTGAACACAGTTTGCACGTGTCCATTCTTTCCAAAGTGCTCCTTATTCCTGAATGGCACGGGTATTGAATCCACAGCCATAACACTTACTGGGAAAAAAAATGAACAGAACTCCCTGCTGAGTATTTGTTAGTATAACTGCAGGACATTTTGACTGTGAATGATGAAGCACTATTAAAATCCACTGCTCAATGTCTTAACAGCTATCTTGACAGGGAACACTAGAAGACAATGGTTTGCTGCAACAGTTGTCAATCAAGGTAAACCACGCCCATTTTATTTATATTAAAATAACTAGGGTTGTCAAATGATTAAAATTTTTGATCAGATTATGTCCAAAATGTGTGTAAAAATAGGGACAGATAACAGATTTTAACACACTTGTTTGTTTTATTTATTAATTGTGGTTGGACAGTACAGTATAGTAAGAAAGGTACTGAATTTTATATCCAATGAAAAATATTTTCAAATAGACTACTCCACATGTGCCCAAACTCAGTGCTGTAGTATGACCATGATGACACCCTACTGTAGATGTGTAGGGTGATTTTGGTGGAACTACACTTTATAGATGTGTGCTTTAAAAAGACACAGGCACATTTCCCCAAACAAGTGCTGTAGTATGACCATGATGACCCTAGATGTGAATGATTTTGGTAGAATTACAGTTTATAGTCAGAAATAATATATTGTTAGAAAGAGCCCCTTTAACAATAGGCTGAGCTTGAACAGCTCCGGTAAAACTGAAACTCCTTACTGCAGTGCCATTGACTTTATTTAATAACTGGACAGAGGATCGGCCGGGAAAATTGAAGCACCCAGAAGTCTAGTCGCCCCCTGGTGGCCGGCGGCAGTACAATTTAGAACCCCGCTCATTCCCATGTAGCTCTATGGCCAAGTAGCCAATATTCTGTGTTACTTTTCACCTTTAAAATTATCATGTACCGATGAATAAAAAAAAAATTCCTTGTCCTTTAAACTGAAACAGGCTTCTTTCAGTCGAGAAATTATTCTATAGAATGTTATTATAAATGTTATTATAAATAAATGAGTCACTGACTTTGATTGACTGCTGTCACAGCCAATCACCGCGTTCCCTGTCTGTGATGACGTTCAGGCGTAAGTTTCTGCTGCAGCTGCATGTTTCACCGGCAATTTGTCAGTTAGTTTTTATCAGTTGTTATTCATATACAGTTATATTTCTAATCAGATTGACCTGTTGTGCAGTTGGTTGTACTATAGATACTCAGCATGGAGTTCGATGCCATTTTTTCCGGTAAGTGAATCTTTCACGTTAACAAAGCTATGATAACGTTACGTCAGTAGTTCATCCCAATTGTAAACCTTTCCAAGACGACCACTGAAACAATTTGTTGTACAGTTCAAAAATCTCCCATTACATTGAGTAATTCAGTATTTTTTTTTTTTACTGAAGGCGCTTGAAACTGGAGTATTTAGATAGAGGAGGGCTGTAATTTTACGTTGACATTAGCCATGTAATATTAGCTGACTAGCAATACTTACAGGTACCTCGGTAGGCTAATGACGGCTGGCAGCTTTAAAGAAGGGCTACGCAATGTTCTGTTTTTTTTCTCACAAGCTCCCTCTAAAGACCGCTGTATTGCATTGTATTACACTGCATGCTATTGGAGGCGGTCCGCGCTGCTGAAGATTGCAAGTGCTGTATCTACAGCAGGCCACGGTGGCGCATTCTACACCGTTCGTTCGCTGTGTAATGAATCATTTTAGCATTCTAAACAGTACGAAACGGATTAATTAAATGAAAAATGTTGCATAGTGGGCCTTTAACGTTACCTGAGTTGTGTCGAAGCCATTTCCCTATGTAGATCTCTACTTGCAGTCAGTAAAAGTAAGCAGCCTACGTTGGCATCATCACTGTCAATTGTAGCTATACATAGCAGTATTTTATTTTTTTCTGGGAATTGGCAAAATATACCAGAGCAGTACTCACCAAGTTAATTTAACGTTACCTCAGTCCCTGGAAAACTTTCTGTGACTGTGGTATGCTCTTCACGTTGATCGATTTTAAATGTATGACTCTTTTTCGTTTGAGGTATGTAAATATATCAGTTATGCCTCGTTGACAAAGCTGTGTGATCATCATGAATAATATTTGTGCGCCTACAGTATAACTTTAACAAGACAATCTGAAGTTGAGATGACAGGATTATTAACCTACATCCAAGCAATAATTTACGATGTTACTGATTACAAGACAGAGACTAATCAGCAAGTTTTGTGCTGTAGACTGATTTGCCATTGAGAAAGTACAATGACACTGAAACATGTCTTCTAAACTAATTTGTACTGTGTTCTCTTTTCCTGCGCACCTGAAGAAGGCTTTCAGGAGAAGAGTGTCTTGTTTCATCCTACTCCACCACCGTCCTACAGAAGACTCACCCATACTGGGTCCATGTTACTTGTTTCTCATAACATCTTTTGCACAACAACTTGAAATAAAATATACATATATTTTTAGAGCTGTCTGTGGTGCAGATGTTTCTATGTAGGACCAGTTAAAAGGTTGGAAACCTTCCACGTTCCAGCACAAACTTGCGGTTCTAGGATATAATTTAAGGAAGTTAAATTTAATGCATAAATGTTTTTTTCATCAGCATTGTCATGTCGATATGGTCATTTGGACGATCAGTAGTTAGTAACACTCTCAAGAAAATTAATCTTTGTTGTTTGTAACACATGTGTAGGTAAAGACTGTGGCCACTTTGATAATTCGAGTGTTTTTATCCTGAACTGCACAATATTGTCATATGATGGTATATCTTTCTTTTATCAATTACCAATATTTTAAGATAAAGATATGTCAATATCTTCATCCAGAGGGGCCAAAATGTTCTCGCAGCTCCATTGTTAGTGGTGCAGTAAATTGAGCAAGTGGAATTATGCCAGTGGGGTCATTTGTGCATGCGTCAAAATGCATTAAATATTTTAATGTGATTAATTCCAAACATTAATTACCGTAATTAACGTGTTCCGTAATTTCACGGCTGGGAGAAATCTAGGTTTGTTTAAAGGACTAGGAAACTTTTTTTTTTAAATACCCTAAATAAGAGGTTAGTTTTTCGAGACAGAAGTTACTTGGAAAATTGGCTACTTGGCCATAGAAATACATGGGAATGTGCAGGGGTATCAATTGTACTGCAACCAGACACCTGGGGGTGACGAGATTTCCGGGTGCTTCAGCTTTTTTTATGGCTGATCAATCAGTTTTGCAAGAATTTATAAGACTTAGGGTTGGGACTTCAATTATTCATAATTTATTCTCATAATTTACAACTTTATTCTCGAGAATAATGTCATAAATTACGAGAATGAAGTTGTTCATTACGAGAATAATAATTTATGACATTATTAATCGTAATGAATTGATTAATTATTAATCGTAATGAATTGACTACGAATATTCGTTAGGCATTAATTTTGATTCGAATAAATTCTTAATCGATTATTCATTACCAATCCTAATATGACTACATGGTAAATAATTTACCAGAAGGTGTAGTAATCATATAAATATTTGTGATATGTTTCTGATGTTGGTGTTATTAAATAAAGAATTGAAAGAGGCGTGTTTACTAGTTCATGTTCATGTTTGTGGAAATAAAATGTGAGCATAAGGAAGGGGGAGGTGTAATGCCGGATCCCGCGAGAGTGCATTTATAGCAATTATACCTAGCAGTTAGCTTAAACACATGTTTAATTTTCAGGTCATCTTCAGATGTCCCGGATATATTGGCTCAAAGGAAGATGAAGCCCCCTCTGTCTGATCAAGACATCTCCTAAGGTCAAAAGCTTATCCCTTGCTCAACCTGAACCCTGGATGACTCATAGTGATGACTCGTCTGGTGCAACCAGTTCCACCATTGAAGCTAATTGTTGCATCATACATAACATACTACATGGCATAATGTATTCAAAGGGGAATTCTGGAGAATTGCTGAATTTTTTTTTTAATGTCTGCTAAGTCTAAGTAATGCTTGTTCTGGCATCCTAATATGAGCACATTGTAGACCTTGCTGCCCCTTATACTTTTTAAATTAAATACTTATTGGTTAAATTTGAGAAGTTCTTCTTGTGTCATTTATTTATGATAGAAAGATATACGATGTCAATACTCCCATCTATACCCGTCCCCCGCAACACCAAGTAAATTTTTCTGCAGGTACCTCAACAGTAGCCTGGTTCTGCCCATACTTCCTGTGCCGCTACATTCAATTTCGTGAGCAAATCAGTCTGGCCAATGTGCCGATTTAGTGGAATTATTATCCCAAACTCGAGGGCACCAATGAGAAACGATCTTGAACGAGAATTAATGGTCTGATTTGTTGTAGATTCTGACTGCCGCCGGTTAAGCCCGCCTCCCAGAATTCGGTTAGTATCGTAGAATGGCCAGACTAAGCTCTTATGAGCTTTGTAGTCGCTCTAGCCAGGCTACCTCCACAAGTACATTACAATTACAATCTCCATAAATATTTTGTGCATACTTCTACCAGGGGTTTGCAAGCTATCAATGTTTTCCCTGTTCATCTCACCTACTCTACACACATGTCAAGTCACAGCCACTACCAAGCAGGTTGAGTACTCCCTTGACCACAGACAACATACTGGAGCCACAATAGTTTATAACACTTATTTATTAGAAAATAGTTATAAAAGGATAAATGTGCTAGGAGGACCCTCACACTCACCACCATTGCCCGCCCCTGAATTACAAGTCACCTCAGTAAACATCAATAAAAAAACACAACACCAATATAAATGATCCTAATACATATGCACACACAAATATCAATCAGTAGTAAATGCACACCCATATAGGCAACCGTAATGCATACAAGTTGCAATACAAGTTGTCACAGCAAATGCTCACACCAATCAGAAGTGACATTAATAAATATAAAATAAATATGCCCAAATGTATGTCATCTTAATAAATAAACACACCTATCATCTCATGACAAGTCGGTTCACAATTAAAACATCATGTTGCCACCCACACATTAAAGAGGAGCATAAAAATGAAACAATGGCCGGGGTAGCAACAATAGCCCGCGCCCCTAGAGGCCAACTTCCCCCCTCCCAACAGTCCACAGGTCAATATAAACTGGTACTGGCCGGGCAGGCCTCTCCGACCAGTACAGAGGAAATCAAAATAATACAAAGAAAATGTATACCAGTCACACTCCCAGAAGACCGTAGTATCTGGCAACCCACTGTCCAGACAGCCTAATGTGCGATTGTGGTAGAATAATTAGTTAGTTGATGTCCACGCCAGGAGATAGAGTGCTGAAGTTGGATCTTTATTGACAGTCACTTGTAGAAATACACAGGGTCACAAGGAAAGTTGTACAATGTCTGTCTCTGATATTCCAAAGCTCGGGGTTCCCTCAAAATATTCCTTCAAAGCCCAAAATCTCCTTTCTCTGAAAAAAGCCCCTGTTTCTCCCTGTGCATGGATATTTTGAATGAAGCCTGAATTTACATATGTCCAATTGCATTTTAAGAACTTATCTGGGTTAAAAACATCTGTCCTATCAGTTTCTGGTCACTTATCTCCAATTACATGGATATTCATATCCTCTCATTATTATGAACATTTTCCCTTTCAACCGTGTTGACCCAATTTACCCACATGGAGGAGCTCGTGCTCCACCTTATAGTTTTCCCATCTCATGACCTTGTGTTATGGCTTTTGCTCTCAACGTCTGCTTTGGATTAGCTCCAAGTCTTATATCTTTTAGATAGAGCTCAGGCTCGTTCAATTGTAAAATCACCTCTTGTTTTGTTAGACTGGGTTAGACTACACTTATTCACAAATCACTTCAAGACCCGGAAAATACTAAGACACTCTCTACATTAATTATACCTTAGATCAGGTGTGTTCCCAGATTAGAAACTTGTGTTGTTCAGTTGAAATTAATACATATATATGGATATTCTAACAATCGTTCCATGTCCAACTCTGTGGCTCCTGTGTGTTAGTGACCTTGTATGTTGTCCATCTGTGTGTGTGTGCTTCAGGACTTGTGCCCTGTTTATGTGTGACCAGGGCTCATTATCTCCTTGGTACCAGACTCTGGCCAGTTCCACTCATCCTCCCTGACCACTTCTACAGAGTCTCTTTGTTCATCTTCTGCTGAGCTTATGCTTCCATAAAGCCACTTCATAATAAATCTCTGTTCTGTAGCAGGTCCCAGCGCCACCTGGGCCTTCACTCCCTTCCTCAGAATCTGATATCCGTCTTTTTAAATGATTTAGTTCTCAGCCTAATGAGAATATAGTTTCAGCTTGGTGTGGTGTCCTTCATGGTTCAGTCAATAACCGGATTCAATCCCAAATAAGGGCCTTCCTGTACGCCTGCATGGAGGCCTCTATGTGTGTGCCTGTATGTGTAAAATCAGTTTGAGCCCCTCTAGATACGGACGTAAAATCACCACACGATCTCCCAACGTTCACTTCCCAAAGTCTGTGGCTGTTGGCCTTCCACGAATTCCCCTCCGGCGTACTGACGTCACGGCCAATCACAACGCTCCCCTAGATATCCCTGCTTCCGGAAACGCAAACACAGGGTCAGGGGGCTAACACAGTTCGCCAGGGTCACGGCGAATTAAAAGCAATGTATGTGGCCTAAATTCTACTGAGGGATACATAGATCGTTTTTTCCCTTTTGTGTGTGTGTGTGTGTGGCGGGGGAGCGAGGGTCTGTAACCTATGAAAAAGACTTGCTGACAATTATATTAATAATAATCAAAGTTATGTTAATAATAATCAAAGACCACAGACCTGCTCATTAGCAGCACGCAAAGAAGACAAGTATTCCATTCCAGATATGCTGGTCTCAAACGCCATCCCGTGGTCCTAATGTGCACATCAGGCGCTCGAGCCAAAATTCCACCACAAGTAATCACATTGTTTACATTCATTCCTGCTACACCAAATTGTAGATTGTAGATTGTTTACAAATGTTGTAAACAATGGAAGTCAATAGGGGCTTTGTGGATTAAATAAAATCTCTCCAGATGTGCATTGTAAATTTCAGAGATTTTTATTGTAGACTTGTACTATATATCTGTGCGTAATACAAGTGGAACACTTGGTGCATCTATTTTTTTTGACAAAGTTTGGTGGAATATAAGCTAATACTCGCAAGTTTGATGAATGGAAGTCTATGGAGCACGCAATGCCAATATTATGAGCAGACTCTAGAAGTTTCATCCAAATAGGACAGCGGTGTATCAGGCTACTCACCAGCAACAACCTGAGGCCATGCACTCATGCTAGGTAAGTTATGCCAATGCAATCGTCCCTTTGAGTGTACTTAGCATGCAGTAGATGTGTCAGTCAGTGAATCACCGGCGTGCTTCCTCGTCTGAACTTTCCGTCTCCCCTCTCGTATATCCCAGTTCACAGTTCAATCAAGTCAATCAATGAAGTCATTACTGACGCAAGGGAGGGAGCAAGTAAACCTGTAGCCTATTAGTCCATTAACAAAGTGTCCCTGCTACGTATACAATCAGTCACAGCAATGCACTGTGATAGAAATCATGATAGTAAGTGAGCACATTTAAGTCAATGAAATACTCTCATAAGACTTATTGATAACCGTCACTAGAGAATCTTAAGTGATGGCGTCTGAATTCAATTGTGCATTATTTTAGACTGTAAGACACAAGCATGTCAGTGGATGCATTAATTCAGAAACACACTGACAATTAATAAACACATTTAAATTATGTACTCTGTTGTGTTTATTTGTGGTTACCTTCAGCCACATCACAGCTGTGGGTATATTTGAGAACAACCCCACTCTCACAGGTATTATATTGCTAACAAACCCTCAAACAGATAAACAGCTCTTTGACACAGAGCACATTCCATCTCCTAAACCTGATATAAAAGTTCATTTAGTACACGTTGTAGGGTAGCCTCATGGTTGGGAGAAACTGAGCACAGACAGTGACACAGTAGGGGGTGAAATATATATAAATTCATTTAAACCAAAACCAAGAGAAAAAACTATATACAAAAATGTAAGGCCACACCAATAAAATTAGTTGGTTCTTGGATTTTTTCAGGAAAAATATGGAGCGAGCACGCAAAAAAAAAAAAAAAAAGTAGCCTACACGAGGGCATGAGAGGGCAATCATACGCGTGTCTCACTCTCACCATCGGCAGCCCTGCTCAAGATGCATGCTACCCAGAAAATAATAATATTAATAAAAAAAAAGACAGTAAACTCATATGCCTACATTTATGTAATGTAGGCTATCGTCCTTGTTAGCAGGACTCTTTTCTGCACGTCTTTTATCAGGCAAACCAATAACCATTGAACTAGTCAATTGAACATCTACAATGCACGGGAGGGAGGGAGGGGGTTTGACCAGGGTTAGGCACATGCTATTCATTTATTTATTGATTGATTTTGATGGCAAAACACTTTGAATGGGTTTTTTTCACCTCTCAATCAATGAAATATCATATATCAATATCAGACCGCAAGGTTGCAGGTTCGAGCCCCACTCTACCTGACACCATCAAAGTGTCCTAGAGCAAGACACTGAACCCCAAATTGCTCCTGGTGGCAGGCTGGAGCCTTGCATGGTAATCCCCTCCATGGGTGTGTGATTGGGTGAATGCCATAGCAGGCGGCACGTGTAGACGCATCGGCCTCTGGCTCTCCTGACCGTGCGCATCACTGTGGAATAGCTAGAAGCGTAATTTTGATTCCTCTGTATGTCCAGTATATGTAGAGAAATTGACAATAAAAGAGACATAACTTCAAGTGGGCAGACTGCTCTCGGCACTGTGAGTACAACTGCTCAACTGCTACAAGTTCTCATCCTCTTTAATTTCAATGCACTTGTCAAATGCCACCTGCATCTTCTGATTGGTTGTCGACGTCACATGAACACAGCATGCTGTTTTCAGTATTATAGCCATCAGCCACGGTGTTTTTTATGTTCGAGTGAGGTCGAATTCAATTTTATTTTTATTTAATTTTGCATTTTTTTTCAAGCGGAGAACCAACTAATTTTATTGGTGTGGCCTAAGAAAAAATTATTCCAAAAAAGACAAAACCACAACAAAAAACCCCCCACAAAAGTTAAATAAAAGGGAAATATAATACTAAATAGTTTATACAGATTTTACCAGGTATTTACCAAGTAATGTTATGGACAACTTCAAGCTAATTATAGAGTGTTTACTGTAGGTACCAAGTAAGGTAATTGTACTTTCAAACATTCTAGTGTGTACTTACCACAATAAAAAGAGGAAACACAATGGTACTTTCAAGCAATTTTAGGATACTTGCCACTTTTAAATAGTGTCGAGCTGTGCCTCTTCAGATGGTTTTACCAGGTTCTTACCACACATTTACTCTCATTTACACATCAGGGTAAACTTGAACATCTACCAAGTGTGTACCACAACATTACCAGATTAAACATCTCTCATTTCCTGGTAACTTGGTAAACTGTACTGTAAAAGAAAGCTGTGCACTTTTATTTAGTTTTACCAGGTTCTTACCACACATTTACTTTCATTTTTACATCCAGTGGATTTGAACATCTACCAAAAATGTTCTGCAACATTACCATAAAAAACATCACTATTTTCCCGGTAAGAAAGTTGAAACTGTACTATAAAAGAAAGCTGCGCCTCTTCAGATGGTTTTACCAGGTTCTTACCACACATTTATTCTCATTTTTACATTCAGTGGACTTGACCATCTACAAACTGTAACACAACATAACGAGATTAAACATAATTCCTTTCCTGGTAACTAAAATGAAACTGTACTGTAAAAGAAAGCTATGCCTCTGGTTTTACCTATGGTATTACCAAACATTTACTCTAATTTTTACATAGGGTGGGCTTGAACATCTACCAAATGTGTGGCACAACAATACCAGATAAAACTTCATTATTTTCCTGGTAAGATGAAACAGTACTGTAAAAGAAAGATGTCCTTCTTTCTATGTTACTACCAGATTCTTACCAATCATTTACTCTCATTTTTATATCCATCCATCTTAATACAATTTTCCATCTTGTTAAACATTACCAGATTACCACTTGAACACTCTAACCTTTGTTGTTATCTCCTTGTACGTTACCACGTACACGGGTGGAGTGGGACACTAAAATCCACAAGCGTCTATTTTTTCCCCAACCCAGTTCAGATCCACTTCCGTGTGACGCAATGGTCGTTTGCATGGAAACTAAATGGAATCATATGGTCGTCACATAGTCGCTCGCGGATAGGAGAGTTAGTAGAGTTTACAGATAGTACTTTATTCACTGTCAGTATTCAGGAGACGCACAGCTGTTAGTAAGTAATGTAAAGAAATGTTTAGTTAGTTTAGTATAATTAGTAAGAAATGTTGTCTTTCAATCTAACAGCAATGTCAATTTACATGTCACATATGGTTGTTTAAATATCACTGATTGTGATGCACAGTATACTTTGTTTCGCCATGTAAACCAATGTTTCACTGTCTATGGATCAAGATGAGCGACTACAATTATGCTGCTTGCGATCTATGGTATGCCTATTTTTTCCTATCCATTCATTTTAAAGTTATGGTTAAAAAACAATTTAAAACTATTTAACAGGATACTTTTATTAATTATCTAATTCTGATTTTCATAAATATTTTAGCACACATTCAGATGGGTACACTCCTAGGTATGTTGTGTTTCATTACAAGTTAGCTGTGTAACTAACCATAGCTAAATTAGCCTACAATAGACAACAATTATGTTTTTTGTTCAAAAGTGACTTATATTATCACTAGGCCTACATGAGTCAAAAGTGATTGTTTCAAATACATTTGAAAAGCCTACAACTAATAGTTGCAATAACCACAGCACAGGATATAACAATATAATAACATAATATGACAATAATACGTTTCCATATGAACAAAAACCATAAACATAGGCCAGAGATGTTCACAAGTCATTTTTTCCAAGTCAAGTCTCGAGTCTTTGAGGGCAAGTCTCAAGTCACAAATCTTTGTTTGTGCAACTTAAAGTGTAAATTGCAGGTTAAAAAGTTACATGCAGAAGTTAATGCAATGTGGTTATTAAACATAAATATTAGAACTACCAAACCTAGTTTTGTATGGTCATTTTTGAATATAATATGAAAAAATTGTACTTTTAACCGCTACCTCTCACGTTACGCCACAACAGGGACTCACCGCAAGAACTGCGTTAGTGTTAATTAATTTTGAGAGGTACTGTACTTAGTTTTAGCTCCAAAATATGTTTACCTCATGGCACATCCGACACAAACGCCTGTCAAATGCCTGTCAAACATGTAAGTAAAGTATTCAGTCATTGTCCCTCATTGCTATTCTACGTTATGGCCAGATTTTGAGAATATTTATATCTCAAAATCTTATATTAGCACTCCAGCTAGCTACTCACCAGGACATCTGACCAACACTCCATTCATTCTCCTCACACCAAGCTTCAATAACTCTTTCAGGGCCATGATTCCTGACAATTTCCTCTCTCACGCTTGACAGGCTCAATACTGAAGGGCTACGGTCAGTAAAGGATTCGTTGGGTTTCCACTGCTGTCTCCCAGTCATTCTCGTTCTCCATTGCATTGCGTTAGCGCGAGAGTGGCCTCACTTGTGTTCTGTATGGGCGCCTATTAAAGAGTATTGCTTAACCCAAAAATCTATAATATTAGGATTTCGGTTTTGATATTTGGAGAGCTGAAAGTAAGCATGTCTATAAATGTTCATAAGAAATTTGGTTTTGATTGATCACTGTTTTGGTACATTAAGCTTTGCCTGTAGGCTAATGTTACAATGGGCACCAATGTAGAGGAAAAGGCGTAGGCTAGGTATCATCCATAGTTTTGGGATTTCTGTTTTGATATTGAGAGCTGAAAGTAGGCCTAAAAAGAGACGTCCATGAGATATTTGGTGATGATTGATGGCCGTTTTGGTTCATTAAGCTACATTTTGGGTTTACACGTTAAGCATTTTAGGTTGTCCCGATTACTGAGTTCCTTTCGTGACGTAACGCGGAAATAACAACTCGCTGCCTTTTCTCAAACCGCAATAAATGTTATTTTAACGCATTTCAAGACAAAAATGTTTAAATATATACACTTTGAACTCTTTATGTACACATTAATTGATGGTGATGGTCAACCTGAAATGTAACTTTTAAGTGCGACTCGAGTCCAAGTCTCAGACTCAAGTCCCCCTCTCTGACATAGGCTACAAAACATAACTGTTAAGATAACCAATGTTGTTGTTAATTTTAGCATCTCCACCAGGCCCATTCAATCTGGTTCCCCGATTTTCTTCCATATTTTGTCCAACTAGACTAGTTAAATGATATTAAATAAATTACAATGAATGTTTAATACTTCATGCTTATAATACTTCTTTTGCTAAACCATTGCATCGATTTAAAAATCTTAAGGGGAGAGTGAAAAACTGCTAGTTCCATTTTGAGCATGCACGTTATTATGAACGTGTTAAAATCGTTTTTTTCCACCCCACATCTGTAGCCAGTCGCCGTTATAATTCACGGAATATGCAGTTATAAATCAACAACTTTTTCCAGTATTTTGACTGGAAAAGCATGGTAAGCAATCAAGTAAACAAAACGCAGACCGATCAGAGAATGCACTCTTATGTAGGTCAACACTCGCGCTTGAGATGCAAATCAATGAAACAATAATAGCCTTGTCTATAAGATTATTTATTGACATCAAACCGAACGAACAGAAGTTTACTCGACTGTTGTTCCTGCTGTTAATTCTCTTGTCAGGATCACAGAGGGATTGGACCCGGGTCGCCAGAGGCAAAGGCGGAAGCCTTACCACTGGACCACAGGAGCTGGTGTAAGAACAAAGGCTTTACTTGAGTCACGTTGAGAATTCAAAGACACACAGGAACAGCAGTGAACAAAAAGGCAAGGGTACAAAAATCCAATGTCAAGAACAGTCCAAAAAAGCACAGAAGATACAGGGCCAGGAATTGTCAGAAAAAACACACAGAAGAAGGCAGGGATTCCACAGAGCAAAACAAAGGCAAAGGCTCCACAAGCACTCACAAGTCAAGGCTCCAGTGTTCACATGCGAGACACAACAGAAGACTGAGCAAAAAAGCTCAAACTCAGGCAGCTTAAATAGGCAGAGAAAACGAGGCCCAGATGGACCAGATTGTGTGGCGAGGGACTCCAGGGCAGACTGGCACACTGAGGACCCCTCATGGCCACAAGTAATATTAGTCAATCCTCACACTTGTAGTGTCCTCTTTCGTTTTTAATGTCCTGAAGGGTAATTCCGCTTCATCTTTTTATCGTTGAAGGCGCTGGCTGTAACTATGCTACCTGTCGCAAGTTTGACTGAAATGGGGACCTATTCATCACTCCTAAATCGGGTCCATGCCATGCCATGCTACCTGAGGAAATTTGGCGAGTCTCAGGTGTACTGAACCACATTATACTGAATGAAACCTCAGAAAACTCTCTTTTGCTGGAAGTGGACTTTTGGTGGAAGTGGTGGTTACCAACAAGCCTTATGAAAAAGTGAATACCTCCGTCATGCTGTTAGAGATGGTCCTGCACAATGCACTCAACCATCTGAAGATGGCCATTTCCTTGCATTCAGCATTCAACACCATAATACCACAACAACCCATCTGCAAACTTGACAAACTGCCACTGACTCATTTCCAATTAATATGCATCAGTCACGTTATTGACCTCTAGCGCCTCTGCTTGACTGAAATCTGTCATAGGACTGAAAACTTTAAGCCATGCATGTAACATGAAACAATGACCAACAAAGGAGAGTGGAAAGACGGGTTTAAATACACATGGTGATTGAGGGACAAGACACAGGTGAACTGGGGCAGGGTTGTGAACGAGACAATAATCACATAACAAGACTTATGGCAGGTGAGGGGTGGAGCTGAGAAAATAAGCGGGAAAACACGACCGTAAACATGACAGGAAGTGACTGTAAACAAGCACATGGAGACAGGTGAGTGAACAGAAAACCGAAACCCACAACCGTGACAGTTGATGGCCGTGTACTATGGAATAAATCTGTTATTGTTGTCGCTTCTTTTTAATTCTGGCTTTTCCAGCTTCCCCCTTTCTCTTTCCTCTTCTTGCCATCCATGATGTTAATCAACCAAGCACATACAAAACGCTACTTTCTAAAGGGCCATGCCATGCTCATATATCCTCCAACATTTCTGAAATAGACTTGACTTAGCAAACGTTTTTAGCTATTCCAAGGAGGCTTTGCGGTTTTATTCTGAAAGTAAGAAATAAACATTTTGTTTAATTTGTGCCCAAAAGAGTTAAATGACACTTTAATAATATGTAGAATTAAATCAAGACACCCAGTGGCTACACAAAAATGCACTGATGAGAGAGAACTGAGATGAATAGGCCTGTAATTAGTAAGTAGGGTAGCCAACCATGACTAAGGTACATATCCCAACTAAATGGTTTATACTGGTTGGTGTCTACAACCTGCTAATGCTTTGGCAGTACCTGCAAGCCGTGGGTCTGTACTTTGGGACCAATGGCGTGCCCTGCTCCATCTTTCGGGCACCAATGGTCTTGCAAGTTCAATCTTTGCCCCGTCCAATCAGGGGACCAGCTCCATCTTTTGGCAGGGGCTAATCGAACGCCTGCAGTCCATCTTTTCGTGCCTGCGTCATCTGTTGTTTACAATCCCATTTTGCCCCTGTCAGAACTTGCCTAATGGCTATGGCTAATGGATATGAGCGTTAACTTCACCGTACCTGAGGAAAACAGGTGGGTCGATTGTACATACATGTACATGTAGTGGCTTTGTTTGCGTATTTCAATAGTAATTACTACCTAATAAAAATATGTTACTAAGGTTCATCGTACAAGAATATATTTTTTGTCAAATATAAAAGGTATGGTAACCTTTGTCACCTTTAACGGTTTCCATATTTTGAGGCCTTGGCTCATGGTCACAGGCCCGAGTAAAATGATAAAAATTAAGCCCGAACCTGCCCTAACCCGTCGGGTCCCGTCGGGCCCAGTTGGGTTCGGGCAAAGATTTCCAGCTCTAGTCTGCATTTGCTAGGATGACTGCAATACCAGATAAAATCTGTGTAGGCATAGCCTATTGCAGGAAGTAAAAATTAGCTGTACTGAACAAGCACAGATATGCACTATCAATCCCACACAAAATAGACAACTTCTTAGTTCACTAAATATTGAATGTCAAATATTTGATTTAGTGGGCATAGCCATTAAAAAAACAGCAAAACAGAGGTGTTGACATATTGAAAAGCAGTTTAAAAGGATTGACAGCCGTCAGAGTTGAGTAACAGTGTAAGGTAACTGTAGCCCCACCAGGTTTTAAAATATGAAAATGGTTGGAAGTTGGCAATTCATTCAAATTGTGGAAAAGTAATCCAAAAACATTAAAATGTTATTAGTTACACTACTTCGTTAAAGTAATTGAAATAGCACACATTATGACAACATTACAAGTAACTTTCACAACACTTCCAATAGGCCTACACACAGGCCTCTACCACATGAATGATCAAAGTCAGTTTTATTTGTCAAATCTGTCTTAGTTACACTACTTCGTTAAAGTAATTGAAATAGTTACACTATTACATTTTAAGTAGGGTCAAGGGCGTAATTTTTGCGTAGAGACCATAGGGACCATAAGTCCTGACCCATATTTGGAGAGGACAAAATAGTCCCTACCAAAATATAGCAATTGTTTGATGGGTGAAAACATATTTCTGAACTCAACGAAATCATTGTAGTTGCCACATTTTTCTTTCATGGTGCCACTGACTGCCAGCATTCTGTGTTATCTATGCTATAATTTCATAAGCTGATAGGATCTGCCGGTGTTCTGACATTACATTGTCCTCACATGGTAAACACAGGGAATGTAGCAAGTAGAAAAGGACAGGCAGGTGCGATTTGCTACATATTCTCAGAAAAGTTTAAACTTATCATTACTATTACATTGGTGTTGAAAATCATTTAGCCCGATTTTCTTCCTTGTTGTTAGCCTACAGTGCCATGCAAATTGAAAAAAGATCTACTGTTTTAGCACCCAGAGAGTAGGTGTAGGCTACAGCCCTTCCTACTGTGTGGTGTTGCAGCTTACATGATAAACCAACCCTGAGAGATGATGATGTTAGCAATCAGGTAGGTGACAAATATAATATGTTAACCATCTCCGGTATAAATTTTTAGGCTTAGGGCTAATTAGTGTTATTAGTGTAGCCTGCCAAGACTATTATGAAAGCTAACTGTAAAGTTAAAGCTTACTGAACTAGCTACTAAAGCTAATAATTAGTGTAGGCCTACAGGAAAAAGAGCATGCATATGTAAGCTTGTAACAGCTAAAATCAGAAGTGAGGGTACTGTATGTCAAATTCATAATTTAGTCTTTCCACAATTATTACTGTAAAGGTATTGTATTATTGTCATTATTTTAAAATAGATTTCAGAATACAGATTCAACACAATACAAATGCAAACGTAG
>JAGFZM010000188.1:242967-280939 GCA_017657215.1 Limnothrissa miodon | reverse complement strand
TCAAAGTGTTTCTATATGGGCTGTTAAGATCCAAAATCAGCCCCGGCATTAGCAGATTTCCTATCTAGACCTATTTTGGATCTAAACAAGACAGCGCATGAAGCTCTTTTTAAAATGTATTTGGTGTGTACTGAAGTGATATCAGTTTCAGTCAAACAATTTGAAGTATTTTGAGGACCATGAAGTGCTTAAGTTATTTTGTTCTTGACATTTACATTTATAACCTGTACTTTGCTTTCATAACCTGTACTTACCTTAACAAATAACAGAGATTTTTGTCAACTGTGATGATATGTGTAGCTTTCTGTAATAAAATATAATACATTAGGTAGCTTGTTATACTAGCATTATTTACTAGTATAATAGTATTATTTATACTAGTATAATATCATAAATGTTTGTGTGCAGGGGCGTGGCTATTTTTGGGCTCCCTGAAAGAAAATCTTTTTGGGACCCATGCTTCCCCCAAACCGTACCAACACACGTGCACTACTAATGGAGTTTCCTATTAGCCTATTATTAGTTTAGTATGTAATTAATTATTGATCACAACAGTTTGGTTCTGTATGTAAAGTCTCCCTGATGAGACCTTTCAGAAAGACACTACAAAATATCTAAATACCACGATACCCAACAAATTGTATTTCCTAAGGCACTATTATTTTCAGGTCTATAATATGTTATTCTTATGAACGACAGGAGAAACGAACTTCTAGGCACAATAATTCAGCTAGCACTTTTGGCTATAAAGTGATTGTGTAAATGACTGACCGACTAAATATACCCCAGCAAGCCATTCGGGCCCATTGTAGGCTGATGTAGGGGGCTGATGTAGGGGGCCTCTGTGGGCAGCCCGCGTGGGGCCTTTGAGGTGCCTTTGAAGTGCTGGCCCCACAGTACTGGCCCAACACAGGCAGCCCCCACTTAGCCCGCACTTAGCCCTCACAGCCCACATTTAGCCCACACACACGCAGCCCATTACCAACTAATCTAAGTTATTTGTTATTTAAATTTTAAATTCACTTAATTGGTAAAAAATGTACAAAAGTCAAAGCAAATGAAAAATAAATGTTTATTTAATACATTAAAATAATTACACAATTTATAAAACAATATATTAGTCTATTAGTAGAGTATAATGTATACATCTACATGCGCCGCCTGCAATGACATTCATGCATTCACACACAGTCACACACCAGTGGAGGGGATTACCATGCAAGGCTCCAGCCTGCCACCAGGAGCAATTTGGGGTTCAGTGTCTTGCTCAAGGACACTTCGATGGGGTCAGGTAGAGTGGGGCTCGAACCTGCAACTTTGCGGTCACCGAATGGCTCATCTACCTCTACTTGACCATTCAAGCTGATCAATGTATGTAGACATTTTTATATCCACTGTGTCTGGTGCTTGTGTGGTGTGACTTCTGACAAACTTACCGAAAAGCACATAATCTGATGTGAATGTGAATTGAATTGGCAAGCCAGGCTGTGTGTCAGGCCAATGTGAAGAATTTGTCTAATTGCCACTTCTACAGAAATAATGTTGAGATCTGAACAAACACAGAAAAAACATTGGTTACTGTTATGTTTGAAAGTGTATGCAATTTAATATAATTTTACTGTACTCATAAACTAGTAAGTAAGAAAGAAGCAAGTCATGTGTATTCCATTCTCCATTTACTGTATCTACGACTTCACATATTCATTCTTCACACATATGTAACATTTAGTAATGCATCATACATACCATTATGCATTTGTGATACCTACTGGCACATATTGGGATCAGAACACAACATATAACATATCCACTGTGCCTGGTGCTTGTGTGGTGTGACTTCTGACAAATTTACCGAATAGCACATCTTCCAGGACTGTGTGTCCAACTGTCCTTGGCAAGCCAGGCTGTGTGTAAGGCCATTCTAAAGCAGTTGCCACTTCTGCAGTGTTAATGTGGCTTTGATTGGCTTTAAACCGTGTATTCTGTGTGCATCTGAACTTGAATGTTAACACACACAGGGTTATAGTAAAGAACAGTAATGCCATTTTCCATCATAAATGAACAATTCTTCAGTGTAAAAACATCCTGAACCTGAGAATCAAATCGCTAGTTATCACAGCCGTTACTTGGCTTTAGCCATATATTGGCTCTGGATAACGTTAGTTAGCATAACTTGTTACGGTTAGAATTGGTACGCTTTGTAGCCTTTTTGCTAACTAAATTTTCTTATAGACCTTGGTTGCTCACTGACTTTGATGGCCTTTTGACAGTCAAACGTTAAAACTTTAATCTACTTACCGACAAACGTCTATGAAACCAGTAATGGTAATCCATTGTGAATGCACAACACTGTATGGCACCTTAAAATTATTTTGTATTATTCCTGTTAGATTTGTGATGCACATTGCACACCACACCGCCCAATAATAAGGTCAACCTGGCAGGAGGACACCTGCAGTGTTGGGAAAGTTCACATTCTACATGAACTAGTTCAGTTGATAGTTCACAAATTTTAATATGAACTAGTTCAGTTCATAGTTCATAATTTAAAAAAATGAACTAAGTTCACAGCTCCAAAAAATGAACTATTTCAGTTCTTTTTTCAGTATGTTGCGAACTATGATTTTTGGGCCTCAGGCGGCAATTATTTAGTTTATATTTATATTATATTTAGGAGAACATGTAAAGAGGGAGAAAACAAAAACAAGTTTAAACAAGCTGGAGAAAAAGGAATATATAAATAACTAATGAACCCATTGTCCCCATTACGGCTATGCCTTGATATCATTTAACCAATTATTACAAATTTTACAAAATACAGCCCACATCTAATATTCCACATAGCATGCTGGCAAACCTCACTTTAACTAGCAACATTGGCTAATAAATCAGATACAATTTAACACGTAATATACAAGCAAGTTCAATTGTACTAAAACAATAGTTCTATTACGATCACAAATTCTCCATTTAAGCCTGTGTTATTTATGAAGTTTTAAATATCTGGCGTGTGTGACTATGTCAGTAGCTACCTTACCTAACATTACTCTCAGGCTATTCTCAATATTCGTCAATGTAAAATAAACATAAAGGCTAGTATTTAGCCAGCACTTACTGTTGGCAAACAGTTGTTACATGTTGGCAAACATGACTAACAGAAAATAAATTAAAAACCACCACCACTCGGATTATAACATTATGTTGGCAAGTGTTCGTAGTGAAATTCCGTTGAGTTCTGGAACCTTCCTTCGTTCTGCAAATCTGTAGTGTGTCCGGTGCGATTCCATCATCATGGATACACTGGTGGCTAGTCTATGTATGTTTGGCGCAATGCTGGTACGAAGACGCTTATCAAATCTGACTGCTATGCGGATTTGGTGACTTTAAAGGCCCACTATGCAACATTTTTCATTTAATTAATCCGTTTCATACTGTTTAGGATGCTAAAATTAGTCATTACACGGCAAACGAACTGTGTAGATTGCGCCACCGTGGCCAATAGCGGTAGATACAGCACTTGCAATGTTCAGCAGCGCGGACCGCCTCCAGGAGAATGCAGTGCAATACAATGCAATACAGCGGGCTTTAGAGGGAGCTCGTGAGAGAGAAAAACAGAATGTTGCTTAGTGCCGGTTTAAAACGGATTTGGCACGAAGGAAATTGCTGTCTGGGTAATTACAAAACAAAAATGGTAGTAATCAGTTACAGTTACGTTGAAAAACTGTGTAATTAAATTACAGTTACTTTAAGGAAATATTCAGGATTACATTTTGAGTTACATATCTTCTGCAGTGAAACATTTGTCATATTTGAATTGGCAACTCCACCCACTTCACTAAGCAGTCTGCACTTGCGATGATGACTGAAATGTCAGATAGAAACTCAGTGTTGGCCTAGTCCTGGTCAACCAGTCAGAGACCAAGAGCCACATTTACTGTGTTACCACAAGGACCACATAATACATGGGCACACATTAACATCATTAACATTAACAACTCTCTCACCCACACCCACCCATATACGGCAGAATAGTTTGCCGTTACGTTCAACAAAAAAATATAAACTCTCCCATTCTCCCGTTCCAAACATCCTGTGTTTATCTTCAAATTGTCGTTTTGATGTTCATTTATTCCCTGCCATTTTGAAAGTGAAACTGACCAATTGTTCACTGAAATGATCTTGCCCCCCATCTGAAAACTTGACGGTATTTTTATCTCACACACATGCACATTTGTGAAGCGAACACACACACAAACAAAAACTTAAATATGAATGCAAGAGCCGCATGAAACCAAGCAAAGAAGGGCCTGCTGCTCGGGACCGCGGGTTGGCTTAGCCCATTGCAGGAAGTCAAACGAGCTAGCAATCACACAAAATAGACAACTCTTAGTTCACCAAATTTTGAATGTCGAATATTTGAATTAGTGGGCATAGCCATTAAAAGAATGTCAAAATTCTGTGATTAAAGAGGTGTCAATGCACTGAAGTGTAAGGAGTTTGAAGGGATCTTTACAGCACTCATGTTAAATAATACTTTAAGGGTAACCCCACCATGTTTTAAAAACAGGAAATGATTGAACGCTGACAAAATCCATTTAAAATGTGGGAAAGTAATCAAATGTAATTTGTTACATTACTTAGTTAAAGTAATTGAAATAGTTACACTACTATTACATTTCCAATACAACATATTCCAATTCTCCAATATAACAATGAGATTTTACACATTTGTTAGGAATATGTTTAAAATACTATTAGGAGACACCTGCAGTTCAAGAAGCCATGATGAAGCAGTTCAGTCAAGGGAATCAGACTAATTGTAAATCACTAGGCTATCTACAGTCTGTCAAGAAATGTTTTTGAGCAGCATAAGCAGCCACCCAGACATTATATTTTGAAGAAAGGCCTGAAATATTACCAGATAATAAGGAAACTGCATTCTATACTTACAGTAGTTCCACCTGTTTGACTCCAACATAAGGACAATACTTGCATACTGAAATAAACAACTTATTGTCCAGTTCTGTCACATTCTAAGCATGCAAAACATGTTGAAGAAGTCACCTAAAAGAGTCTTGTCATTTGTAAGAATAAAATTCTAAAATCATAGCTCACATAATTAAGTGTTCTCTTGTTTTGTCAATAAGCTTACTATAGTGTTCCTGCCTTTTATTGACATTGATATTTTCTTGTAGCCCTGGTCCTAAAGTTTAAGAAAAAATCATGTTAACAGGAAATCAACTCATTCCCACTATGTGTGGCCGCTCACTTTTTAACCTGGACCGCACACAAAAAATACAGATTTTAAGACAGGGGAAAATTAAATTGCCCATAGCATCGGCATAGAGTGGTCTATATGAACATATTATACATCATAATGAAGCTCTTGAATAGTTTTATAATAGCAAAAGGGTTAAACATGCATTTAGTTGGAAATAATCCATATAATGACCTTTTAATTGCAACCAAAAAGGAAATATTCATAAAATACGATATGGACAATGGGCATGGCAAGGAGAGATCCACATTATTCCTTCAATACTACAGTGGTATTTTCTTGTAGCCCTGGCCTCAAAGTTTAAAAGAAATAATGTGAACAAAAGATCACTGTACTCAGTACACAATTTCTAAACATCTAAAAAAAAAACGATTGAAAAAAAGGGCAAATCAATCCACGTAAACGGCATCTCTGCTAAACTAAGTTGCTCTGTCTCTGTTCTCTATTAACTCACAATCAAGGAATTATAAAACACAAAAAATGTATGCCTGCACAATCTGTATCCCACATGCCTCGGCCCAGATCTACATTATTGATATTTACATTATACTAGCCTATTGATATTGATATGTTTTGCTATTTTCTTAGCAGAATAACAGACTACAATGGAAATACATCACTATATTAGTCAACATTCTAACTCAAACCTTACACTGTGTAGCCTTTTAGGTAATTTTTTTAGCAAAAATAGATTCATTAAGAGACTCTGTGGTGTAGCGGACACTGTGGTTATAGCAACTAGCCAGCTGTTGCTTCATCTGCATTTCGGTTAAAAACATCAATATTACTATAGCCTATATTGACATTTTTATATATACATGTGTATACACACACACACACACACACACACACACATAAATAAATATATATACATATAAGAACTTGAATGAGCCCACATTTTAGGCATATCTGTTGGATATGTTAAGGGAAGGCAGCACTGTGGGGTGCTTCCCAAAGTCCACCACCATCTTCACAGTCTTTAGAGTGTTAAACTCTAGATGGTGACACCAGCCTCTCAACCTTCCGCCTTTATGCAGACCTATGGCAGTGGTGGCAAATTTCAGGAGTTTGACAGTTGGGTCCATGGAAGTGCAGTCATTTGTGTAGAACAGCAGTGGGTAAAGTATGCGCCCCTGCACACATGCTGGCTCCTGTTTGACATATAGAAGGCGATACAGTGAGCTGTATCTGAGAGTGAGGATTTGTTGAACGCAAAGCTGAAGTCCACAAACAGTAGGTCCACTGACCTTGCTCTGTAGGCGAACTACAGGGGGTCCAGCTGGAGGGCTGTAGTGCTTTTGAGGTGGGATATTAATGGAACACCTGAAGATATTCAGTGTTCGGCTTCAGTCAATGGATGTTCCTAAGTCTGGTCAGAGGTCATTCAAGCCCACAATTCATGAAATTGTGGGCTTGTGGACTGGAAAGGCTTTCTGATGAATTATGAAAACAAAGAGCACCTGATGTAGGTAATGTTGGACACGTGAAGCAGTAATGCTTTCTCCCAAATGTTTCATGGTCATGATGTCACCTTGATTTGTCAGGGAAAGGCATATTATTTTTGCTCTGATGGCAAATCAACTGTGACGGAAGAGGTTGCCTCACTAGAATCTGCACAGGAAGAAACTGATTCCAGGGTGATACTCTATTGTTTGTATTCAAAAGAAAGGGTGTTCAAAGTCCTGTTAAACCATGGTAAATAGATGAAGGGACTGGAAGTTTTTATTGAGATGGGGAACGGAAACAAAAGGCCTTGCATTAATATTACCAAAGCCGCACTGTCTCTCTCGGCTTTGGTTTGCCATAGGAGCTGTTCACAAGGCTGGGTGAATCCTGGATGTTTATACTGTATTAGAAAAATAGCAAAACATATCGATATCAATAGGCTATCTTGAAAATCGTAAATATCAATAATGTAGATCTGGGCTGAGGCATGTGGGATACAGATCATGCAAGCATTTATATTTTGTGTTTTATAATTCTTTGATTGTGGATTAATAGTGAACAGAAACAGAGAAACTTAATTTAGCAGAGATGCCATTTACTTGGATTGTTTTTTTTTTAGATGTTTAGAAATCTAATCTAATCTAATCTAGTGTACTGACTACAGTGACAATCAGCTCATCTTTTGTTAACATTATTTCTTTTAAACTTTGAGGCCAGAGCTACAAGAAAATACCACTGTAGTATTGAAGGAATAATGTGGATCTCTCCTTGCCCATGCCCATTGTCCATATCGTATTTTATGAATATTTCCCATTTGGCTGCAATTACATGGTTATTGTATGGATTATTTTACATTAAATGCATATTTAACACTTTTACTATTATAAAATTATTGAAGAGCTTCATAATGCTATATAATATGTTCATATTGACCACTCTATGCAGATGCTATGGGCATTTAATTTTCCCCTATGTCTTAAAATCTGTATTTTTTTACCGAGCGGTACACGTTAAAAAGTGAGCTGCCATGCATAGTGGGAATGAGTTGATTTCCTGTTACCCATAAAGTTTAGTCATGGGAGGGAAGGGGGCGGGGGTGCATGTAGACCCCGCCTAGCCCATAGACTATTACAAGTGTTACATTTTAACCAAAATAGTGCTGAAAAGGTGAAAGTTGTGGTATTTTACAGGAGTTTCCACATTGCTGGTGAGAGACTGTTATTGACTCTATCAAACTGGACATGAAGGGGATGGCTGACAAGGACCTAGCCAACAGTGATGTCACCCAATCAGCCTGTCCTGTGCACACACCTCTTCTCACTGGTAATAGCCAACGTGGGGAGAAAGGAGATAACATTATGATCATTATGCCTGAAAGGAAGATTAAAACAATACCTCTGGAGTGGTGGAAGACTTTTATTGCAATCACGTATGCTGCATTCAACTTGGTCTTTACCACTGTGATGATCACAGTTGTGCATGAGAGGGTCCCTTCCAAAGAAAACAGCCCGCCATTACCAGATAAGTTTTTTGACTACATTGACCGTGTAAAATGGGCATTCATAGTGACAGAAGTGAATGGGATCATTCTGACATGTATCTGGTTTGTGCAGTTGACATGTCATAAATACAGGTAGGAATATATTCTTTATGGCCATGAGTTTTTCAAACTTTTGTAAAAACTGGATTAATAAGTGTATTTTTCTCATCTAATCTCTTTATGCAGGGCCATTCTAGCCAGAAGGTTCTTCTTCATCATGGGAACTTTGTATCTGTACCGTTGCATTACCATGTACATCACTACCTTGCCTGTGCCAGGAATGCATATGACCTGTGCTCCTAAGGTGCATACTATAAATTCTAAAATAATGATAAAATAATTTAATTATGTAAATGGATGCACAATAAATCGCAAATAGACATAGACTGACTAGGTGAATGCGACTAGTTCACCTTCAGAGACAATTTTAGGATATATTGTAACATGCCAACTCACATGTTTAAAGCCTCGCAAAGTAAACATGCTGGTTTTCCTAGCCAAGAACTTGCCATAATACAGTATTCCTACTGAAGTGTGCACACACACAGACACACATAAACTTACATGACTGCACACACAGACATGGGACATTACACTGCATAATGTCCTACACTGACTGTTCCTGAATGCTTGTACAGTAGCTGAGTTCATCTAGATTGTTCCTTTTGCTATGTTTTCTGGCAAAGAACTTATATACATTCAACAAAACGCAACACTTTTGTTTCTGCGCCGATTTTTCATGAGATGGACTTAAAGATCTAAAATTCATTCCAGATACACAATATTACAATTTCTCTCAAACATTGTTCACAAATCAGTCTAAATGTGTGATAGTGAGCACTTCTGCTTTGTTGAGATAATCCATCCCACCTCACATGTGTGCCACATCAAGATGCTGATCTGACATCATGAGTAGTGTACAGGTGAACCTTATACTGCCCACAATAAAAGGCACCCTGGAATGTGCAGTTTTTTTGCTTTATTGGGGGTCTGGGGACTCAGAACCGGTCAGTATCTGGTGTGACCATCATTTGCCTCTTGCAGTGCAACACATCTTTTTCGCATAGAGTTTATCAGATTATCAATTGTGGCCTGTGGAATGTTGGTCCACTCCTCTTCAATGGCTGTGCGAAGTTGTTGGATATTAGTGGGAACTGGTACACGCTGTCGTATACATGTCGTAACATGCTCAACGGGTGACATGTCCGGTGAGTATGCTGGCCATGCAAGAACTGGGACATTTTCAGCTTCCAAGAACTGTGTACAGATCCATGCAACATGGGGCCGTGCATTATCTTGTTGAAACATGAGGTGATGTTCATGGATGTATGGCACAACAATGGGCCTCAGGATTTCATCACGGTATCTCTGTGCATTCAAAATGGCATTAATAAAATGCACCTGTGTTCTTCGTCCATAACAGATGCCTGCCCATACCATAACCCCACCATCACCATGGACCACTCGATCCACAACATTGACATCAGCAAAGCACTCACCCACACGACACCACACTCGCTGTCTGCCATCTGCCCTGAACAATGTAAACCGAGATTCACCCGTGAAGAGAACACCTCTCCAACGTGCCAGACGCCATTGAATGTGAGCATTTGTCCACTCAAGTCTGTTACGGCGACGAGCTGGAGTCAGGTCAAGACCCCGATGAGGACAACAAGCATGCAGTTGAGCTTCCCTGAGATGGTTTCTGACAGTTTGTGCAGAAATTGTTTGGTTATGCAAATCAATTGTTTCAGCAGCTGTCTGAGTGTCTGGTCTCAGACGATCTTGGAGGTGAACCTGCTGGATGTGGAGGTCCTGGGCTGGTGTGGTTACACGTGGTCTGCGGTTGTGAGCCCGGTTGGATGTACTGCCATTTTCTCTGAAACGCCTTTGGAGACGGCTCATGGTTGAGAAATGAACATTCAATGCACGAGCAACAGATCTGGTTGACATTCCTGCTGTCAGCATGCCAATTGCATGCTCCCTCAATACTTGACAAAACTGCACATTCCAGGGTGGCCTTTTATTGTGGGCAGTATAAGGTACACCTGTGCATGATGTCAGATCAGCATCTTGATGTGGCACACGTGTGAGGTGGGATGGATTATCTCAGCAAAGCAGAAGTGCTCACTATCACACATTTAGACTGATTTGTGAACAATATTTGAGAGAAATGGTAATATTGTGTATCTGGAATGAATTTTAGATCTTTAAGTCCATCTCATGAAAAATCGGAGCAGAGACAGAAGTGTTGCGTTTATATTTTTGTTGAGTGTAGTATGCTTAAGTATGTATTTAAAATGTTCAATGTTCAGTGGTTCAACTGTTAGAGTGCTATGTTTAATTTTTATTTTTTTTAAATATTGAATTTAATTTATGCATAGATTAGTCATCGCATGGAGTCACCATGTTACCAGCAAATCCCAAGCCGATTTACCACTTATCGCATGTGATATCACCATTGCAACACTCAACAGCATTATCGCATACTGAATGTTCTCCTAATGTACAGTAAAGGATGTACTTGTATATGAATAGTATGTTATAAATATTTCTTTATTTCTTCTCAACCCAAGCTACATGATGATTCCCAGGCCAAGTTGCAGCGTGTTCTCCAGCTTATTTCTGGGGGTGGCCTGTCACTCACTGGCTCACACCACTTGTGTGGGGATTTTCTGTACAGTGGCCACACAGTTATGCTTACCTTGACCTACCTGTTTATCAAGGAGTGTAAGTGAAAATCTCATTGATTTTGCTAACAAACTAACGAACTAACCGTCTTGTACATACATAACACAATTTCAAAAGGGTGATTGGTGAACTTCTGCAGATGCAAGCGGAGCAAAGTATAAAAGTTGTAGGCTGACCTTAAAAGATTTTGAAATCCTTCCTTAGTTCAAACACTAGGAAAAGGCCGCTGTAAATAAGTAGGTGTGTGACGAAACACTTTTCTTACGAGACGAGACTTAGACTTTTTTTTTTTAAAGAAATCCTCAATGTTCAAATATGTAGAATTTAATTATATAGAATAAACTTAAATGATATTGAATAAAATAAAATACATTTAAGGCTGTCAAATGATTTCAATTTTGACTCAGATTAATCACAACTTGAAATATCCAAAATGTGTGCAGAAATAGGGACAGATAGCGTGTTTTAACACAATTGTTTATTTTATTCATTAATTGTGGTTGGGCAGTAGGCTAGAAGCAGAACAGGGCTTCAATTCATGTGTGAGGGTTTGAAACAGTAAATCAATTGTTACCGAGATGCAACTTCACAATGCTTATAGGGCGGAATTCTCCGGGTGGCTTAAGTAAAAAAAAAAAAAAGCATGTAGCTGCGCGCTTTTCAGCCCGGGAATTTCAGACCCAAGACCGGCCCACATTTTCCATGGTAGTGGAAATTGGATAAATGAAACAAACAGTTCAGCTCTTACTATCCTGTAGTTTTTTTTTCTTAATACTATGGTTCAACAAATAATGTAAAAGTTAAACAATAGACAGTAGGCCAGATTTGTTGGAATTAGGCCTCAAGGGGGCCGTCATTCTCATGGGTGTGATGATTTACTCCTTACTACACCCACTTCTGAGCAAACAATGCATATTGGTTTATCATGTACTGTCATACTGCTCTTTCTTACATTGAATAACTTTAAATCATATTGTTTACTCTTTTATCCTCTCTACCTGTTCCTGTAGTCATGGCCTCCTCATTGCAAATTTCAGGCTCATAATTTTCAGCAGGAGACTGGCTTATCTGCTGCTCAGAAGCTACAAAGAAAAAAAAACCCACTTTACTGCACACAGATGAAGTTTGAGTTTTGTTATCAATATTTGCATAATATTAGCAAAGTCTATGAATTGCCATATATTGGGTGATATAAAAAGGCTATTATTTTAACACAATTTAATATTTTGCTTGCGAATAGGTTGACAAAGCCTCAACGATATTAATCAACGCTACAACGTTAGCCGAATTATGTTGCTAATCATTAATCCTATGTCTGTCTTTAACAGTTGCAACTGATTGCCCTCTTGAAAATAAATCTGTAAGCTTGGCACATTTGGCAGCATCTTCTTCCAATGCCTTTCTTTTCTTCAACCTGGCTTTTTCAGCCCCTCCTGGCCTCTTCCTCCCATCCATCCTCCCTGAAGCGTATCGTTTGCTCCTGTTCTAAATATTGTCCAATTAAAATACAAGAGTATGACCGTATTTCTACTATGGTTTCGAAAATTGAAACCAAAATGACAGGCCTACATTTGCTTGCTTGAGTGGGAACGAGAGAAACACACAGACAGCCACAGATTTCATACATTTTATTTATATAGCGCATTTTTACAAAAGGCATGTCTCAAGGCGCTTAACACAAAGAGGCCCAATGAGCAACAGGGGCAAGGAAAAACTCCCTATCAGCGTTTTTTGTTTTTACTTGTTATGGTAAAGGAAGAAACTTTGGGCAGTTCCGACGGCTCAAGGGGCTAACCCAACTGCCTAGGGCAGGTTTTCAGTCTCTCAGATGGTGATTAATCCACTATTATTCCATTAGGTACACATTATAAGAAAATTGAGGTATAAATAAAGTAATAAAGGAGTCCTATTATAATCCCAGGATATAGTTCCATGTCATTAGGTGCA
This sequence comes from Limnothrissa miodon, assembly GCA_017657215.1. NCBI lineage: Eukaryota > Metazoa > Chordata > Actinopteri > Clupeiformes > Clupeidae > Limnothrissa > Limnothrissa miodon. Next base: position 268,037 of record JAGFZM010000188.1, on the reverse strand, counting down.
GTCAGGCCAGGGGCCAGCTGGAGGCTGTATCAATCATGTCATGTCGTCTGTGGAGCTGAAGGCACCCCGCCCAGGAAGCCAGAGATGCAGGATCAGGCAGTGGAAGACAGGGGTGACCCTCAGTAGGAAGGCAGTGGCATGGACCGTGGAGTGGGTTGAGGACCATTCAGGACCATTCAGTTGAGGACCTCAGCAGGATGGCATGTTCGGTGGGGTTGGTTGGGTACCCAGGAGGCAAGAGGTGCAGGGTCAGGCAGTACAAGGCGGTGATGACTCAAGGCAGGGTGTTAATGGCATGGAAAGTCAGAGAGGAGATGAGTTAGTACAGTCCCCATCAGATTTCAGAGAATGTGAGTTATATTGCAACCATGTATAGATGTTGGCTAAGTGTTGAGAGAGAAAGAAGTGGAGAGGAAAGAGAGAGCAGGAGAAATACAGAGTGAAAATTGTACAGCTTAACAGATAGGTGGTTTGTGGCGGCATTAATCTATAGCAGCATAACTAAGGAATAATGTATAACAAGCCAACACCACCAAAGGAATGGTCAGTGGCCACCAAGCCCTGTATGCTCCCACAGCAGAGGCAGTCCTTTCCAATAATACCTTGAGGAGGTGTGGCTTACCATACACCATCCCTAACTAAAGGGGTCAGTAAATAGAAAAGTTTTGAGTCTAGACTTAGACCCCGTTTACACCTATATGTTTTCTCCTAAAAACGGACACTTTCCCCTTCGTTTGCGCCTTTCATTTACACACAAACGGATATGTCGCCTCTGAAAACGATTCTTTCTAAAAACTCCAGCAAAAGTGGATATTTTGGAAACCGTATTCACGTTTGCATGTAAACTGCAAAAAACAGATAAAACAGATTTTTAGGCAGTCTACACGCGGACTGCTGTCTGGTGGGAGAGCTTTGAAAATGAGGTGGTTGTTCCGGAGGAATGGCGTGAGGCTTCTGATTGGCTTGCATGGTTTTCTCCTTCTTCCTACACTGCGGCCCATAGGCTTAGTGTAGGTATGACGGCTCTCGACAGCATATTTATGCAGCTTAATGTAAACGGAAACTTTTTAGAAAACGATGGTGTATGCACAGAATTATTTTGGAAAACGGAGGGAAGAAAATATTTGTTTATCAAAATACCCAGGTATGTGTAAACGTAGCCTTAAAGGTGTTGAGGGTGTCCGCTTGGCGAATGTTAGACCACCTCCACACCTGCACTAGTAATGTGGTCATTGGCAAACTGAAATGCCATTTTGCAACACATGGCATTCCTATGCAACTGATAATGCGAGGACAATCACCAGCAGAGAATTCTCAGAGTTTGCACGCTCCTGGGATTTTTCGAATATTACCAGTAGCCTCAACTATCCGGTACGCTCTGCCAAGCACCTAATGAAAAAGTGTGCTCGTGATGGGACTGACCACGCGTCCCTCCTCAACCTGCGCAACACTCCACGTGATGGCCTACCCTCACAGGCCCAACGCCTGATCTCACTGCCGCCACCTCCTCAAAACTGCAGAGCAACAAGCAAGCTCACAGCACTTGAGTTATCCTGATGGAGGACACCAGGTGGCAGAAAAGGACACAACACCGCCTCAGACAGCTACCAACTCAGAGGAATACACCACACCACCAATCCATCACAGCCCTGTGGTGAACTCAGAGGAATACACCACACCACCAATCCATCACAGCCCTGTGGTGCAGACAGGAGCAACTCAACAGGACACAACCTCCACTCAATATGGGCGTGTATCAAGGCCTAATCTAAAATACATGGACTAAGTGTCTACCTGAATTCCCTCCCTTATTATATTTACTCAGGTTGTTTGAAATGTTCTTACCATGCCCTAGGAATGTTAAGTGTGGTACATGTAGGTTTTGAGGCAGGCTTCTTCTAGTTTTATATACTTCATGTACATGTTCACCACATGTTAAATACTGTAAAGTATATCTTAAGAAGGGGGATGTAGAGTGTTGTAATGGTTGTTCAGCAACAGGTTCAAGGGGGCAACCTGGTGGCCGGTGTGGGAATTACATATATGTATGAATCTAGCAGAGGCAGTAAAGTCTGCAACTCTTTCTACAAACTGTCTGTGAGTTTCTTACATGCATCTACAGTGTTAGGGCTGGAAACCTGAAAAAAAAGCCCAGTCCAGCGAACAGGTAATTATTTTGATAAAACAGGCCTATCGTTGTTGAGAATGGCAGTGTCCTGATTGTTCAACTTAAGAAGTGGATTGACCACAGCCATCTTTAGGAAATTGAGGGTGTATTTATAAGGACAGCAAACTGAAAACAGGCTTAAGAATATTGGTTAGGAGAATATCTAAAAAACAAGGGGAGAGGTTGAGATATTCTACAGTCTCTTAAGTGTAACATTATCTATTGGATTGAATTCATGTCATTGGCTGTAATGGCCCTTTTAGAAATGGGCCGTCAAAATAACCAGCCATTTATATAGCCCAGATGAGGGAGCATGCCCAAGAGTTCTGTCGATCAGACACAAAGCAGCGGAGTAACCGCTCCAGTAGTTGGTTGGCCCGCTCCGTCTGACCATTTGTCTGGGAAGGATATCCAGAGGAGAGGCTGGTGGTGACATTGTTCAGACGAAGGCTTGCCAGAACTTGACCCAAGCTCAGACCTCACAGGCTTGGATGAACCCCCTGGTTTTGGCCGCCATGAATGACCACCAGAAGGCTTGTTGGAGCGTGGAGTAGGAATGGGTATCGTTATGGTTTTAACGGTATTACTGCTTTTATCAATCCCACTTATCGATTCGGTACTTTAACAGTACTTTAACAACAACAAAAACCTTGCAAAATGCAGCTAAACAATCATCTGTGGCTAATGTTTATGATTTATCATGAACACATTCACATAAATTAGTTAACTGTGTTTAGGATTAAAAGTAATACAGGTTAATTACACAGGTTTGGAACCTACGTGTGTTACAGTGTATGCTAAATTGAATGTATTTAATCACTACAAATTAATTTTTGAGTAAGCTCCACTTTATAATATTTATTTAGGCTACTGCATTAAATATTTAGCCTATATGCAGGCTATATGTAACTGAATGTATGTTTATTAAATTATTAACATTTTAATACTGATTTAGAAAAGCCTTATGTGGTGTTTATATATCATCAGCTGTAGTAAGTAGCAGCAATGCATTGTGAGGTACTATATTAATCAGAATGGAGAAAACATATTTTTGATAAATATTTTTCATTACAAAAATGTCCTGTGTTTACAGATAGTGACATTTTTTAAAAACTCACAGCATAGCAAGTAGCAACAATGCTTTGTGAAGTACTACAACAATCAGAATAGGGGAAAGATGTTTTTTTTTTTATTTTTGGTGTACCTTTTTTCATAAAAAAATAGTTCTGTGCCTAAAGTAATTTTTTGTCATTTGTTGACGGTTTTCGCTGGAGACATGGCAACAGTGTGAATTGTATGTAATGCTGATGTAGTTGTTAAACTGAAGTTTATGGGCAAAACCGAATGCGGGGAAAGTTGAGATTGAATATCAGGCAAATATGAAACATCCAACCAACTTTACTTAATTATAATGTATACATACCTGAGGATGCAATGATGAAGTAGAAGCTAGTTTGCATTTCTCTATCTGCAGTATAATGTCACTTTGGCTAAATGTTTTGCTATATTGCTTGTGTTTATGCCTTTACAAGCAAAAATCTTGTTGTGCTTGTTGCAACTAACGTTATTCGTGTTCACACAGTTGAAGTGTAACCATACTTTGGATCGTTTGGATCTGTCCACCATCGTTACTCCATAGAGCTCTTTTGTGTGTGCGTGCAAGCTCTATGTGCTGCGGAACAAACTACATTTCGTGCGTGAGATATAACAGCAGTGCAGGCGAATAATGAATATTATTGCAAATTACAAAAGGCTTGTCAGGTACAATGTACTAGGTAATGTTTGTTTAACAACAATAATTAGGAATTTATTTTAATTATTTCTCCAGTATCGATAGCAGAACTGTTAACTCCCGAGCTGAATAATCCTTCGGTCTTTTATAATTAGGCACCGGGCCCAATTAAGAACCCAGTCTCGGTACCCATCCCTAGTGTAGAGTGCGTCCAAGCCACATCCGGATATCCAGCCAGTGTGGACGAGTGACCCCACTGCAGGAATATGGACTGGACCTCCTGGGGAAAGTAGAGACGTCCAGGTGGTGTATTGTCTGGTGATGGATCCAAGGTGTGTGCCTGGCGGACCCTGTCTTCTAACCCCCACCAGAGAGGAGCCAGAATGATTTTTTGAGGGAGGAAAGGCACAGGATCTGCCCGGATGCATTCTGCCTGGTACTATCAAGAGAGGGCATCAACTTTAGTGTTCTTTGACCCTGGGAGGTAAGACAGCTGGATTGAAATACATTGCCCACCGTGTCTGCCTGGAGTTAAGCTGTTTTGCTTGCTTGATCAAGATGAGGTTTTGGTGATCAGTCCAGACCATTAACAGGCCACTGGTGCCCTGGAACCAATGACAATGACTCCTGTTGAGCAATGACAATGACTCCTGTTGAGCCCATATCATGGCCAACAGCTTGCAGTCCCCTACACCGTAGTGCTGCTGAGTGGGAGAAAACTTTAAACTCTGGAGAATAAACAGCATGTATGTCTGGACCTTGCTGTGAAAGGACAGCTCCTATGCCCACATTGGAAGCATTCACCTCAACAACGAACAGCTTGGATGGATCTGGATAGATGAGGATGGGTGCACTGGTGAAGAGTTGGCTGAGGGTCTTGATAGGATTGTGGTGGGATTGAGGTGAAAATGGACAGACTGGTTTGGTAAGAGCCGTCAGAGGTGCTGCAGTTGAACTGTAGCCCCAGATGATTTGCCGATAGAAATTGGAAAACCCCAGAAATTGTTGCAGCTGATTGAGCGTCATTGGGTAGGAGAACTTCTGAGGAGCCTTGGCCCTGGCAGGATATCACAAAACCAAAGAATGTGAAGGTGTGCTGGTGAAAGGAATGTTTCTCCAACTTATAGAACAACTGATGGGCCAGCAACCTCTTTAGGACAGCTCTGACTTGTTGGATGTGTTCCTCAGTGGAGCGGGAGTAGATGAGAATATTGTCCAAATAGGTGAAGCACCATTTGCCCAAGAAGTCTCAGAGGACATCATTGATTAAGTTTTGGAAAGCCATGGACTGTTGCACAGGCCAAAGAGCATAACAAAGAAGTGGCCGGTGGGGATTATAAACACCATCTTCGACTCCCCTCCCTGATGGGAACCAAATTGTATGTGCCCATTAAGTCTCCTTAATTTGGAAAATGGTTGCACCAGAGAGAGGCAGGAATCTGGAGGTTACAATTTACATAGGAATAGCAACAGAATTGATTCATGGTCTAATATCTCACTCTGTACTGGTTGAAAAAACAATGTACATTCAAACCATCAAAAGCCCTTGTGATTAGTTGGAAACTCATAAAAGTATATTATCTGTTAAGAATTTGGCATATTAATATGATCTAGGCTATATTTATGTCATTGTTATCCTATTAATGAAATTTATAGAGAAAAGGATGTGTTTTCTTTTTTAAAGAAAACACTTTATTTACAAAATCTTGAGACAAAAAGATAAAAAAAAAAAAACAACAGGAAGCTAGGGCATGTAATCTTCAGCTTTGCGATGTGTCTGTCTGCCCCCTCGTAGCTCTGGGAAGCTGGCAGAAGACTTGGCACACCTCCAAGCATCCAACTTGTCCTTGCGAACCAAGCTCTGTCTTGTTTCAAACAGCTATAAAGACGATAGACAAAGACAATTGAGTGCAATGCGCAATGCACAACATAAGGACACAACACATGTATTTACCTACTTGAAAAATAGTCACATTGACCAAAAATAAAACAATCTTAGCCTTAGACTTGCCGGCAACACAAGTTCGGGTTGTCTGTATCTGAAATCCTGCGTACGGTCTCATAAGTTATTTGGTGGCTGGAAAACAAATGAGCATGGTATGATTATACACAGAAGTCACATTAAAATTAGTAATGGAAAAGGAGAAGAGAGACAAGTAATCTGCAAAATATAGTTGAGACAGTGAGACAACAGTTAGCTTACTTACACACAATGCCGTCTTTAACATGTAACTTTGACTGAGATCTGGACTCGCCTTATAACTATTTATGCCCTCATACCAAACATTGTTCAAAACATTCTCCTACCCTTGTTCCGGCTCGTAACGCTTTGTGTTTGTTTCCGAGTTATGAAGACAGCGTACAGCTTCCTGCAAATGAAAAAAGCCACTTAGTTAAAAAAAACAGCTGTGAATAATTCATGTATGAAGGGTTTGAATAAATACATTCAAGCTAAAATGCAAGGGTCTAAGAAGAATCTTCAGTAAGCACAACATCACAGTCTACTTCAAACCAGGAACCACCCTAGGACAGACACTGGTTCACCCTAAGGACAAAACTCCTAGGCACAAACTCAACAATGTGGTCGATGCTAGGGGTCTAATGGTTCACATGGATGTATTGGCATGTTTGGTTCGGTCCACTTGCGTACTGTTTTGGTTATATTTTATGCATTTTTTTCATTAAATCTATAACTAGCGCAATGTAAGCTCTCCATGTGGTACTAAAGTCTCGGGTGAGTTTCCGCACGGGCGCCTCTGAGTGTTGGACGCTTAAGGCAAATGCATAATGCACGCGAGAAGTCTGAGCTGGAAGACGCTCCCAGCTCATTACGTTCTCCTGTCTGAAAACACTTTGGCTTCCCCGTAAAAGTTACCGATGGTCAACGGCAAGTGGATAAATGCAAAGTTTTTTGTCGACATTGGTCCAAGGAGATTGGGTAGGCTGCAGGAACCCTGTCTGAAAAAAACGTTACCTCTGTATTCCAGCTACCTCTGTATTCCAGGTACCTCTGTTGCTAGAAAGAGGGTCTTCTCCACTGCTGGAGATATTGTCACTGCAACCTGATCTGTGCTTTCTGTGCAAAATGTGGACAAATTAATCTTCCTAGCTAAGAAAATTAAGCTTGAATAGTTTTGTAATAGTCAGGCTGTTGCTGCAATGTGTTCAAAGTTTACATTTGTTACTTGTTTATTTATAATTTTTATAGGCCATCTACACATATTTGAGAATCTCAGGCTACGTTTGCACATACCTGAGCACTTTGATAAATGAAAATTTTTTTCCCTCCATTTTCCAAAATAATTCCATGCATACACCATCGTTTTCAAAAAAGTTTCAACAGTGTAAGAAAAAGGAGAAAGCCATACAAGCCAATCAGAAGCCTCACGCCATTCCTCCACCTCATTTTCAAAGTTCTCCTACCAGACAGCAGTCCGCCCAGGTCGGACCCAAAAACTACGTTTTATCTGTTTTTCGCAGTTTACACGCAAACGTGAATACAGAGTTTTCCAAAATCTCCACTTTTGCCGGAATTTTTAGAAAGAATCATTTTCAGAGGCGACATCTCCGTTTGTGTGTAAATGAAAGGTGCAAACGAAGGGGAAAGTGTCCGTTTTTAAGAGAAAACGTAGATGTGTAAACGGGGTCTCACTCTGAACAGGGGGTGGGTGGGGGACTATGCCATCATCTGTCTGCTACATACCATTCTGCTTTGAGATCCCTCCCCAGGAGATTTGGCTGCTACTTAACACCAGTGCAGATCTCAAATAGTCCCTGTGATCCTAGTTGCCCTTCAACATCAGGGCAACCTTTCAACTAGGTCCTGTGATCTTCACCCCAGTATCACACATTAACTATGCCATAATGATAATTGGTGATTCATGTGATCATGTGATAAGGGATGTTGTCTACAGTTCACACCCACAGGCTAGAAATATAAGCCTCTGGTATTCCTAATATCAGTCAGAACTGATAAAGCTTTCTGGATGGAAAGTGAAATGTCTTCAAGCTCAAAAAGAAGTGTAGTTGCCTTTGATAAACACTATGACTACCACAACCTGGATGAATGACAATCTTCACAGACAATAATAATAATCAATGTTGAGAACATCAACAGGACTCATCAAAGATGCAGAACAAGTACACCGGGGTGCAGACTTCACGGTCCAGCACAAGGGCCTTGTAGGGGGACACTATATGAGTGCCAGTGCCAAAACACTCATCTCCAACGTGCCTGAACGACTACCACCCTGTGGCATTCACTCCCATTGTCATGAAATGCTTTGAGCAACTGGACCTGAAATCTAAAGACATGCCTTGCACCCACACTGGACCCTCACCAGTTTGTTTACCGCAGCAATAGAAGCACTGAGGATGCAGGACCACAGCGCTGCACTGTGTACTCACATACCTGGAAAACAGGAACACTTGTGCAAGGCTGCTGTTTGTTGACTATTTTCTTGTGAAATTGGGTTCATAAGTCTATTTTGTTTGTGTTTTCTGAGTTTTTGTGTGATTATAGCCCACGTTTTCATTACAGTCCACGTTTTCACTTCTAGTTTACACTAAGCTGCATCAACACCTGCGTTTGCGCAAGCGTACATGCTTCACACAAGAGACAAGGCAAGACATGGCTACAAATAATATACTTAAGTGTTTCAAGAAAGTATCTCTTCACCACTGCTGGTAGTAACAATTAGTTAGGTCCAGCTAACAGCAGAGAGCTCCATGTAATTAATGAACCAGGTGCTTGTCATTTTTATGAATAAAAAAAAAACCTAGCAACCTAGCAAAAGCTAGCTAGCACATTAAGTTAAATTATTAGCATAATGTTGATTTCTGACACTTGTTTGAGCGCATTCAGGTATTGTTATCACCATTTATGTTTAACTGAATAAACAGGTTGTTAGGTAAACAATTACATCTTATTAAACATGATTTATTTTCATCACCAAGTAACAGCTATATCTAGCAGCAAATACTGTATTCATGAACTAAAAATTCCAAAAGATATTTCAAACCTGTCTCTTCATGCAGTGCATTTCTTTACCATCTTGAGCTTTGCGTATCTTGAGCATGTTTTTCAGGTGAGCAACTTAACAAATACTCAAACACATTAGATTAGATTACTTTCAACTTTCTAATCAAATCATTTAGCACATGCAGCAGTGTACAATGTACTTTGTAGGCAGACCGCACAGAATGTACAATAATTTAGTTTTTTTTAGTGGCAGTTGAAATGTGTTGAACTAATTTATTGTTGACCTAAGATGTTTAATAAAAAAAAAAAAGTTTTCTTTGTGAAATGTTTTGCTCATGCGCTACGTTTGTTCATATCATGTGCATCTCCTGGGGGCTCCCCTCCCCTGAATTATTGTCTATTAAATGGATTTTGATTTGATAACAATGCATCTAATTGAGCGCTAAATTTTTTTGTCCACTCACTAGACTCCCCACGTTCCTTCTGGTGCTACCATCTGCTGTGTTGGCTACTTAGTGCCGTGGGGGTGGTGTGTATACTTGTAGCTCATGAACACTACAGTGTGGATGTGGTTGTAGCATACTTCATAACCTCCCGGCTCTTCTACTGGTACCATACTATGGCCAATGTACAGGTAAATTTTTACTCATATTCTTTACATTTAGTCTCATTGCATGTTTACGTGACAATTGTTTACAGATGCTTTGTTGACAGATAGATAGGACTTCCTCTAACACAGTGAGTCTGTAAGGAAAGAAATCAAAACTGGGCCAGAAGACATTAATACCTGTGGCTCCACATATATGACTAATTAGATTAGATTGAACTTTGTCATTTTACATACATAAATAAAGGGAAACGCTTAGCTTCTAATGCAAGAGCAGCAAGTGCAAGATATACCTTCAAGTATAATATAATACCTTCAAGTATAATATAGCCTGTGGATAGGTCAGGGGGATGGTCATGAGTAACCACAAGCAGTTTTGTGACAATACACAATTTTGCTGACAATCAAGACCACATCCTGTTTGGTGGCTTTGATGCAGTTTTTTGGTAAACAATATCATACATTTAAAAAGTGTCAAATAACTGTTTGGCTTGGCGAGGAGATGATATGTGCCAGCTTTTGTAATTTTGGATGGTTTCCCACAGGAAGCCTCTGGGCCTCAAGCCCGCAGCCTCAAGCGGTATTTTTTTCCAGGGGAAGCTGCTGTGTACCCTTATAGCCACCAGGGAGCACTACCTTAATAGTACTGGTATTTTCAAATGGGCTTAGATGCCCACAACTTGGGCCGCAAAAAAGAACTAAAATGCATTTTCACAGCAGAAACCGCAAGGTGGACTTGACGCAATTTAATTTTTGTCTCAAATTGGCATCTCCCCTTGATCGGCTAGCTTTCTGCCCCCTGAATACACTATCAAAAAAACCTTGTCTTGAAAGACAACACAGGTGCTGTAATACTCAAACCAGAGTGGTATACTCAAACAAACAATAGCAGCAAGGGGATCTGATCTTCAGGTTTTCTGAGTTGCTTTGGTGCTTTTCTCAGATCACAATGAAAATTCTCAACTATCAGTTCAACCTCCACATGTATTCATTTGTGCACATTTGTGCACCGTCAGGTCACCCACGTGCTTCACTGAGGTCAATGCCAGCAGGAGCACGGTCTTCAGAGAGAAGAGCTTGAAGCTTATCAATTTCAGTGGCTCAAAGGATGCACCTGACAGTCCTCACAGGACCACTATGAGGTCCCAGGAGGGGATAGACTTGACGGCACTAGGCCGCAGGTGCCTGGCTCCCTTCATGAAACGCGGGGCCCTGGGGACACTCTACCGTAGCCTATGTGACAGGTGGATATAGCCGCCAGGTAGACTTTCAGCGTAGAAGGGGAACAACCCTGATTTAGCATGTGTTGTAGAAAGGCAAGCACAACGGCGATGGGGTAGGACAAAGGGTCACAGCCTCAATCGGCGCACCATGAGTTGAATACACGCCACATCAATGTGAAGAGAGACCTTGTGGATGAAGCTCTAGCACTCTGAATTGTCTCTTATCACGGATGTCCAAGATCTTGCTTCAGCAAGGGCCACAGCGGGCAGTGCGTGTTCTCTCTGGAGACGCCAGTCTGTGTAGAAAACACCTGTTCCTTTTTACTATGCCTATGTTAAAATAAGCATCCTTCAAATCTATCATGGCCATGAACATTCATGGCGATCAATCTCACAGTGAGCATTCGAAATGTGAGATGTTTCAGGTGTTTGTTGACAGCTCGCAGATTGAGAATGGGGCAGAAAGATCCGCCCCTCTTCGGCACCAGAAAATAAGTGCTGTTATGGCATTTGCTCGCCTCCTCGGGGGGACCAGACCGAATCGCCCCCTTGGAGAAGAGCTCTGTGAGCTCCTGGCTCAGAATAGGAGCCCAATCAGGGTCTACAAGAGTGGGCATCCCGCCCTTGAAACGAGGCGGAGGGCGAGTGAACTCTAACTGGTAACCCACAGCGGTGGAAAGAACTCATTTCGAGCAGGGCTATTTGTGGTGCAATGCTGCCACCCTGTGGTTTGCTGGGAGCCCCTGTGTTGTCCTTTGAGACCAGGTTTTTTTTCACAATGTATTCAGGGGGCAAAAAGCAAGCCCATCAAAGACAGTTGCCTACAATTTGAGACAAAAATGATATCAAACTAAAATCCTGCAGCATCTCATAGAGCATCTATAGTGTCAAAAAGCTGTCAAAAAACAATTTTGAAATGATAATGAACTAACTTTCTAATGTTAGCAAGTTAACAAAATAACTCCTGAATGGCAACAAACTGATAGCGCAGAATATCATTGAGACCGGAATAGTCATGTGGGTTAAGGCATCTAAGGCAGACAGAAAAGTAGGAGGTTCGAATCCAGGTAGTTGAGGGTTTGTAAGTACCATAGTCCTTGTTGCTACGCAAAGTTTTTTTAGGCTATAATTTATTCTGTTAAAGGCAACACAAGGAAGATAATGTCATGCACATTTTCCCTGCATGTTTTATCATTTAACATTAGGCCACACCAATAAAATTAGTTGGTTCTCGGATTTTTTCAGGAAAAATATGGAGCGAGCGAGCGAAATAAAAATAAAAATGTTCTGAAGGTAAATTAGCACATTCACAGTTAATGTTCATTAAAGACATTTACTCACGTGTTAAGGAAAAACTAAATGTGGCCTAATTTATAAACTTAACTTTCACACCCCACAGCACATTTTTTGTCAGGCAATGTAGGCCTGCAAATTCATAATTCTGTCATTCTAATGTATGTTATGTAAAGGTTTGACGGCTTGTCATTTATTTAAGAGTTTGTGAATCTAAGCACCAAGCAAGCTGGCTGTGGAATTGAGGTATGACATATAATGTAGACTACGTCTAGGCTGCTGTAGCCTACGTTCAAACTCATTTTGTCACAGTTCATCACAGGGCATTAGAACGTCAAAATCGCATTGATTCACCAACAATTAGATAGTGACTAAAACTTCGTGATCAGCACAACAGAGATGAATATTCATCAACGTGAAGTCAGGTGAATCTAGAAAAGAGACATTTTTTTTGCATGAGAAAGAGAAGCGTGTGTGTGTGCGCGCGCGCGAGGATTTGAGTGTGTAGGCACATGCTATTCATTTATTGATTGACTGATTTTGATGGCGAAACACTTTGAATGGGTTTTTTGCGCCTCTCAGTCAATGATCAAACTCACCTCCACAGAGTTGCACAAGCAGACTGCTCTCAGCACCGTGAGTACAACTGCGCAAAGTTCTCATCCTCTTTAATTTCAATGCACTTGTCAAATGTTTTTCTCTTCTGATCAAATATTCTAATAATTGTAAACACTGGCCTAGCAGAATCCCGTTCCACCGGCATCTTTCCTCATATCATGTCTCTTGCGCTCTGAAGTGAAAGGCGCGATTTGATTGGTTTCCGACGTCACGTGAACGCAGCATGCTTTTTTTCAGTATTATAGCAATCAGCCACGGTGTTTTTTTTATGTTCGTGCGAGTTCGAATTCAATTTTATTTTTATCTAATTTTGCATTTTTTTCAAGCGGCGAATCCGAGAACCAACTAATTTTATTGGTGTGGCCTTATCTCCAAAACTAAATAGCGACAGAAAAACTATAAATAACGAAGACAACAGAATCAGTCAGGTAAACCATTGAAACTTAACCAGTGCAATCTGTATAACCTACAGTGGACAACATGCTTGATTTTATCTTTCACACATTTGTCTTTACCAAAAAACAGAGTACTGTCACACACATATGTACTCAAGTACAGATACCTGAAAATGTTACTTAAGTACAGTACTTGCACTCATTCACTCACACACACAAAATATGAATGGTGTATCAAATGTTATGCTTAATTTTGCCTGTGTTTCTGTTACAGTAACAATTTGTCTGTGCTGTTTGCAGGCTCTGAGGACATCACCAAACAACTATCTTACCCACACATGGTGGAATCCAGTCTTTAACTTTTTTGAGAGGAATGTGCAAATTGAAGTACCTTGTTGCTTCAGTTCTCCAATCATATGTCCTTCTACCTGTTTCAATCACTGTAAGACGTATACTGCTGTCCAGAATACTCCTGAGGATTGACCATCCAACAGCATTGAACAGCATTATTTACATACACAAAACCAGTGATTATCATTGGCCTCTCAATTTCTAGAAGTATTGTGAGCATAACACACCAATGTCATGCACATTTGCCCTGCATGTTTCAATATGCAATCTTATATCTGAACATCAGCAAACTACTAGTGACAACACTATAAATAACTGAGACAGAATCAGCCGGGGATCAACTTGGCAACCATGTCATTCCAAGCCCAAAGCTCTACCCAGTTTGCTACGACAGTTTCTGTTCACTCTGTTTCTCAGTAAATGTCTGATTCCTGTCATGATTTTGCATGTATATGAAATGTATATTCAGACAGCGCATCTTTCTTGTCTTGTCTGATCTGGCTAAGTGTGCTTACATAAATGGTTATGATATCTCTTGTCATTTGTCTGTTATCCCTTTTTTTCTTGCCCTTTTTTCCCCCATTGAAATGAATAATAGAACCAAGGAGTGATGATGTAACAATGCCCCACTCCTCTCTAGCCACTAGAGTGGGAGTAACAAAAAAATGGCATTTTAAACCGGCATTTCAGAGACAAAGCAGGTTTTATACATCTACTTGATGTAAAAAAAGACTCAGTTCTAATTGGCTTTGTGACATCACACACTGCAGCTACAGCAATCCAGCACACACACGCATGCACACGCAACACACAACCAGACATGTACACGCCCACCGACATACACGCATACACACACGCAAACACACAGTGGTGTACAGTAAAGAAGTAGATGTAATTCATTACTGTACTTTAGTAGCATATAGATGTATCTGTACTTTACTTAAGTAAGTATTTATATTTGGTGAGACTTTATACTTTTACTCCACTACATTTCTAGATGAAAATTCGTACTTACAGTTAATACATTTTACAAAACAAAAAAATAATGAAGTCAAAGTGCACAATCATGCACAATTTACTCTGTAGTCATTTTCATTCTGTTAGTTATTTGTTTTATACAGAAGAGCTAAGTGGAATTTGTTAGAAAGCCAAGTGACAAAAAAATGACAGAAATGAATGAAGAAACGTCTAAATCCAATGGCCTTATTTAGGCAAACTTTTGGAACTGGTGGAAAGGAAGAAGGATTCATGTTAGGCTACTTTATGTCTTCTCTGCCTCCCTAAGCCGAATAATAAATCCTAGTTTATGTATTCTCCCTTCAATTTAAAGACGTAGAGGTAAGGGATATTCACTCTGGTAGGTTTGATGACTAGCAACCAAATTGTTTTAAATTTAACCTATACATCTGTATTGTATGTTCAGCTAAATTAGTTTACTAGATATAATAGTGGATTTTATAATTATGGTAGTGAACACAGCCGAATACTCTAATAACCTTAACTCTCAAGCAGCCAGACAAGATTGGGTCATTGGGTGCAATGTTTGTCGGTAGTGAGCCCAGAAAGAACAGCTTAAAAATGCTAATAGTAAAATAAAGTCTTGCGTAACGCTCCCGCAGTTTTCTTGACTAGCACCCAATAGGACTCTCTAGACTGTGTTTTAGTGACCTCCAATAGTAACATAAAATATCACATAAAGTATCCGGATGCATGCGCATAGGCTGCATGTGAGCACTTTAAAATGTAATGTAGTATTCGTAACATGCTTATACATTAATAATAGAAATATGCAACAAATTCTGTATTCATAGTCAGTGTACTTGGTTCTTGGCTCTGAACTTACTTTGTTGATAGTTGTATGCTGCCACTCAATTTTGTCATTTACATTTAATATCCCTTTTTTATGGCCTTCAAACAAGATTTAGTGAAGATGTTCTACCTCTGTTAGGAGGATGGTCTCGCATTTCCTGAATCGTATTTTGTTTGCACATCTACCGTGTCATGATTGGCTATCAACGGCACCTTTAGAAGTTAGCATATTCATTGAGTGATTAACATGGACCTTACTGGGTAAAATATGGGATGACCTTGGGAAGAGAATGAGGCTCGTGCACAACGTATAAGGTAATGCAAGTCCGTATTTATAACGAGAAAAGTGTGTACATGTTTGCGCAGCATGGGTTTATAATTCGTACAAAAATTCTGGCTTTTTGCGCACAAAATCTTTCAGAGTGGAATCACCGCAAAGTTTTATAAATGAGGCCCCTGGTCCTCAAAAAAGGTAGTACATTTATTTGAATACTTAAGTATAAATGAAGGCAAGTACTTTTATACTTCTCAAGTGGAAATTCAAAGTGCATACTTTCACTTTTACTTAAGTAATATTTGACACAAGGTATCTATACTTTCACTTAAGTACATAGTCAGCAGGTGCGGCAGGAGGAGCAGCAGGTGCGGAGGTAATGTTGGTGCTGCTAGCACAAGTAACTTCCTGGCTGGTTGGACAATGTTGTCAATTTCTCCACATTTACAGAGGAATTGAAATTACATTTCTATCAATCCCACACATGCTGGTGGTTGGGAGAACCAGAGGCCGCTGCATATACACACGCTGCCTGCTTTGGGTGAATGCCAATCACAGCCTCTATCACACAGTCGTTCCCCTCGTGAATAGACTTCCTGTCAATCTTGACCGAAGGTATGCTTTCATTGGCTCATACATATAATAAACTTAAAAAAAAAAACATTAAAATTATTTTCTTAACAAAAAATAGGCCCACATAAAACCTAGCCTTTTCATAGCCATGAAATAGTTTTTTTTTTTTTTTTGGTAAATTTGTTAAATGTATGAGCAAATGACAGCATACCTTGGGGTCAAGGTTGACAGAAAGTCTATTCATGAGGGAAACGACGAGAGAAACAAAGGAACAGAGAGAGTGCACGGGAGTGATATCAAGTAGCCTATTACAGGAAAAAAATATTAGTTGGTATAAGTGGTCAGTTAGATCACTTAAGTCTCTACATTCGTGGTAAAGCATGTCTGTGTTTTATAACAGATTTTCGAAAATACGTTTTTTGTGGGTACATACATGCAAAAAGTTCCGGGAACAGGGTAGGCGCGGGGTCTTAAATTTCATGTTCCTAAATTAAGGGCTTAAAAAGTCTTAAATTCATCGCCCAAGTCTTACATTTTTAAAAGAAGGTCTTTAATTTCATTATTATGAAATGGGGAGAACAACAAGGGCAAAATTTTATAGACAGATTTTGTGAAACGTCTGATTTCATTAGCCTAAGATACTGGCAACGTCTCATTGACACCACGTGCATCACGTAGGCTACAGTCAATGGTAAGCCCGTCATAATTAGGATTTTGCGCCAAATGCCATGAATCAACATAATCAGCAGAGTGGAGATACACATCATGAGCAAGTGTATCTAGGTTACATTGACTGGCTGAGGGTGTTCTGGAAAGCCCAACGCTGTATGTCTGTCAGAAGATGTTCAAGCTGACCACAATGGGTCATCTATGACTGTCGCACATGAAAAGGGAAAAAACACAAAGAAAGCATCTACCAGTCATCGGCAGACACCCGCAATCAACTTATCCGTAAGAAACTAACGTTACTATGGTCTGTGTTTGATAAATAAAAAAAAATAGCCTACTCTACCCATAGACTTCCATTTACCAAATTGACAACTTTGTGATTAGCTTGTCATGAATGTCATGAATCTTTGGTTGTAGACATAATACGTTTGCAAATTGTTTTTAATGCATGGTGAAATTGTGAATCTCATAGCAAGGCTATTATTGTTATCTTGGCTCATATAAACCCGTGTAACGTTAGGCCTATTTCCATTAGGCATGGCAAACTCGATTCCTTTTCAGGATTCGGGTTATTCTGAGTCACTCACTCAACTGATCCGGGTCATGCGAGTCACTTGAGTCAGTATTGTTAAATCGGCAAGAAAACTCAGTCCTAGTGTACAATGGTTATTACCACTGCTGGATCTACCAATATGCTTATTAAGCTAGGCTACTTATGGGATAATAACATAGCCTACACTATAGACTGCGAATAGAAGACAACTAATGATGTTATCAATATTAGGCCTATAGCCGGAGTGATTGTGTTTTCCTGAATTTCACCCAGGGGGTTAATTTTACCAGGGGTTGTGTGGAGTAAAGATGACTTGGGTCATAGCATCCATGTTACTGATCAATCATGCAGCTGCTCAGGAAAGCCATTTAGTAACCGGAAAGAAAGCATATTTAGCCATTCTGTTTATTTATTGCATTAGGCCTAAACAATAGGCTCTATAGGCCTAGGTGTTCAATGACAGAAACATAGAAACAGGAACAGAGAAATGCCAGTAAATAGAGGCACTGAAATATCACTGTTGACCAGTAGAGGTCGCTCACACCACAAATGACATTAAAGTTAATAGAAACGGTTCCATACAAGAGATAGAAACACTAACATCAGTAAAATAGAGTAAACTGTATAATTAGTCAAGGACTAATAATAACTGATAATAATGAAGGACTAAGTGATCCAACGCAACCGCAGTTACGTTACCACGACCCTAAGGACTCAAGATCCATGAGTTTCCATCATGTAGCCGGTTAATCCTGCTGACTCAAGGATTCAAGAGAGTCCCCATCAACATCTTTCGGACTGTCTACCGGACCAAATTGGCAATTTTATTTTAATACATTACATCTATAGGCTACATGCAGAACATTTCAGAAGTGGAAGAATGGCGTTTTTGTGGATTTGCTTTTCCTAACATGAGGAGAGACTCACTTTCGCGCAAGGACTCAAGTGATTCAATGTAATCGGTTAATTAGCACGACCCGAGGGACTCAACGGATCCATGAGTTCCCGCCTACGAGCTTCGCAGTGGAGTTGTGGTTGCCTACGAAATTGTAAGTTATACATCTTATGGTAGCTAAGATGTCTAGGGCTAGTATAAGCTAATGTTGCAAGAGGTTTGTGTGTGGTGCTGTTTATCACTTTAAATCGAAACTTGGGACTCAAGTGATCCGGGTTAATGATACTAGAGAATCGCGACTCCTGGGTTAATTTAAAGATCCGGGTGAAAGATCCGATTGAATCAGGATTAAACCAGCTCTAATTTCCATTGTGAACTCCGTGGTCAGGGGCGTAACTACCGGTAAGCAGGGTAGCCGGTCACGACTGGGCTCTACTATCGATAACATGTCGGAAGACTGGGCCCTTTCACTGTAATAACCTACGTTTCTGCTCAGTGGTGTCCCTTTTCAGGAATCTCACCCGATTAAGTACACATGATCTGGCCTGAGCTATCAAGGAAAATCGCCCATTATTTGAGGTGAATGGGCAAACTCCATAGATCTTCATCAGAATTATGTACTCTTACACCATGGTGTGACATTGAAGCATTCTATTGGTCTCTATATATAGGCTGTACAAATTATATACACAAAGATGTTTGAAGTACACTAAACAAAAATATAGACGCAACACCTTTGTTTCTGCTCCGATTTTTCATGAGATGGACTTAAAGATACACAATATTACCATTTCTCTCAAACATTGTTCACAAATCAGTCTAAATGTGTGTTAGTGAGCACTTCTGCTTTGCTGAGAAAATCCATCCCACCTCACATGTGTGCCACATCAAGATGCTGATCTGACATCATGAGTAGTGCACAGGTGTACCTTATACTGCCCACAATAAAAGGCCACCCTGGAATGGATTGACGAGCTACAACTTTATAAATGTCTTTAGTCAAACTCTTTTAAGTTTCATCATTTGTTGGTGCTTTAGTGCTCATGTAGATAGTCACCATATATTTTCAGATGAAATCCAAGCACTTCAAAAGAATATAATTTTCAATCTGTTCCCCTGTTCTATCTGTTTGTCAATCGACTTATCGTGATTAAATTTCAAGTGACTGGGAAATTCTGAGAAGGTACTGTCTTTATAAACTGTCTGTTTAATAAACTACCTGTACATTTTCAAAATTCTCATTGTCTCGTTTTATATGTCAGGGCCCTCAGAAGTCTACCAATGAAGTGTGGAGTTACTTTGAACCTTGTTAATGGTGTAAAAATAGCGATTTAGCTGCATAGGCAAAGTGATGCTCTATAGCTAGCAGTGTAAGGTTAATGAAAGCTTCGGCTAAAAACGGTTTAATGTGGAATGCTGGGGGTGAACGGGGTGGGCACTGGATATATGTTTGTACTCGGTAACATCTTCCAGTACAGTCCAGGTCCAAATCACACCGGCCTTCTCCTTTAACATTTGTTAGTAATAGTCATTATTGGGATTTTATCTGGTGTTTTTCAACCACATAATGGCTGTGCAGAAGGTCTTAATTTTCATTTAAATGGTCTTAAAAAGGTCTTAAAGGGATAGTTCGGTTTTTAACACATTAAGCCCCTTTCACAGGTTGTCTAAAATGCAATAAAGTGGTTGACTTTGAAATTTTGACGATTGCTTCTGTCTCGGCTATTTGGGATATGTAGAATCGCCTCTGCCTGCCTTCAAAATGGCTAGCAATGGGCATGTGTTGTTTCTATCCTTAAAACACTGGTTTTGAAAAAGTGCTACTCACCAAGTGGTTAGTGGTGCTCAATGATGTTCCAAAACATGTATCGTAGTGAAATAAAGCTTCCGTCATGTTTTATTTGGCACTTTGTTAATATGAAGGAGGAAATAGATCCCTATGGGACTTACAAAATGGCAAATAAAACATGACAAAAACTGTATTTTGCTACGATACTTGGGTTGGAACATCAGCAAATGCAACTAATCACCCCATGAGTAGCACTTTTTTAAAACCAGTGTTTCAAGGATAGAAACAACACATGCCCATTGCTAGCCATTTTAAAGGCAGGCAGAGGCGATTCTATATTTCCCAAATAGCCAAGACAGGAGCAATCATCAAGATTTTGGTGTCAACCACTTTATTTCATTTTAGACAACCTGTGAAAGGGGCTCAATGTGTTAAAAACCAAACTATCCCTTTAAATGTAGTGTGATCAAATCTGGGGAAACCTTGGGGAAGCTAGCTGCTAGATTGCTAGTAGTTACAGTGCTAGATTTAACTTGAACCAACAGCATATCTGGGACTTGAGGACCACTGTGGATGAAGTCTGCTGAGGGATTCTTCTGTGAGTCACCATTTACGACTTCTGCTGGTGAGATTAAAGTGCATTAGGTGCAGTGTTTATTTAAACATATTACCTGATAGCCACAGAAGTGGTGAAGCAGCCATATTTGTTTTAGGCTACAAGTTTCACTACTAATGACATTAAAGAATGCTTTTGTGCTGTTCATGTACTAAAAAAAGGCATGTGTAATAAATTATTGAATATGGATTTAGGTAAAGGATGGATAAATGTGTTCTTTTTTCTGTGAATTATACGTGGGGACTTTTTAACTTAACTTAACTAATAGACTGAAATATATTTATGTTAAAGGTAAAAACTTCAATTATAAGTAGAGAACCCGGGGTAGCCTGATTAATGACAGTTGTGCAAAGGGGTGCTACACACATTTATTTATTTGTCTTGAATTATTATAACATAAGCTGAATATTGCAGTTGCAATTGCAATCACAATTGCATTAAGTTATGAATGTGGGATAGGATGGATTTTAATGAAATTATTGTTTCGTTTCTTAGGTTTGGACATTGTCAATGAGGCCGTACCTACAGGAGACCCTCAAGATTGAGGTGAAGTCCCTGACCCATCCTAAAATTGATCAATAATTGATCAAAGGAGCGACTTCTTCCATCAATCTACTGTACATATATCCGACCTGGAAGTAAGGTCATCACTAAGAAGTGCCAAAGACCAAGAGACCATCACAAGTGTACACTGGGGCAACTGTTCAAGGACATATAGGCATGTTACAGGGGAAGTTATTGTAAGACGTCACCTTTTTTATGAAATATACATCTATAATAATATGGGTTTCAATATTTAAACTTTTCAAATGTATTTAACTGTATCTAATATATTTGATTGGTAAGAATAGTAACATAAAAAGACAAATAAATAAATAGTAACATAAAAAGACAAATAAATAAATAGTAACATAAAAAGAAGCACATCTTTCTTTTACACTACCGTTTCATCTTTTTTACCATTAAAATAATAAAGTTTTATCTGGTAATGTTGTGGCACACATTTGGTAGATGTTCAAGCCCACCCTATGTAAAAATGAGAGTAAATATTTGGTAAAAACCTGGTAATACCATAGAAAAAGGCATAGCTTTCTTTTACAATACAGTTTCCACCTTGTTACCAGGAAAATTGTGATTTTTTTAATCTGGTAATGCTGTGGTATACACTTAGTAGATGTTTAACTTCACCCTGATGTGCAAATGAGAGTAAATGTGTGGTAAGAACCTGGTAAAACCAAAGAAAGATGCGCCGCTTTCTTTTACAGTACAGTTTCCACCTTGTTACCAGGAAAATAGTGATGTTTAATCTGGTAATGTTGTGGTACACAGTAGATGATCAAGTTCAACCTGATGTGCAAATGAGAGTAAATGTGTGGTAAGAACCTGGTTGTGAAAAGCTGAACTTTTCCCATCTCGCGGACTTTCCTTTAAATGGCGTGAGTTGAACGCCAGCAGGAGGGAGAGAGAGAACTGGTGTTCACTGGTTAATACATTTGCACATACTCATACTTATGGACCTTGCGCATTAAAACAATGTGGTGAATAACTGAATATGGTGAAGGGTAATATGTGGGATAAATAGGTTGGATATGGGGTATTATTCAGTGTTGGTGACTGGGGGTAGTTTGCCGCCGGCATTTGGCATTTGTATCAGCGGCAAACCTATTGTTTGGTTTACCGCGATCTCACAGCGTACTATTTGATAAACAGTCATTGCAAACTTCATTCACTGGAAATAATAATAATCCATAGTGTGGTACCCTCTGTCTCAACCTCCATTTGGCATTTTCCGATGTTTAACATTTAACAGAGAAGGTAACGCATACACTTACTCGCAGCACTTCCTGATCCCTGGTCCTCTCTATAGCGTTCCCACTGTGGAAGCGCGCGCCGCTATGGGACAGTATTTGTGTCATTCTGCAGGTGTGTGGAAGTGCTCATTGCATTCATTCCCATAGAGGGGTGGCTGATATATTTATGCGGCATAATGTACTTTACTACACAAAACATGCATGTTAAAGTATGTTTACACTATGTGCGTTATGATTTTTGGTACAAAACATTGGTCATGGTAAAAACATTATTATGAACTATTTTCTGGTTTTGTTGACTTTGTAAACTGTTAACCCTGATGTTGTTGTCGGTTCTAAGTAGCCCAATTTGGACCAATTTACAGTAATGGAGGATTTGGCCGTTTGGGCATCTCACACTGGTAAAACCAAAGAAAGATGCACAGCTTTCTTTTACAGTACAGTTTCCACCTTATTACCAGGAAAATAGTTATGTTTAAACTGGTAATGTACCCTCGTGTTGCCTCGTTTTATTGTGGTAAGTACGCACTAGAAAGTTTGAAAGTACAATGACCTTATTAGGTACCTACCTAGTAAATGCTCTATAATTAGTTTGACGTTGACCATAAAATTTCTTGGTAAATATCTGGTAAAATCTGTACAAACTACTTACTATTGTGGATGTTTTTTTCCATATTATTACCTGGTTCTTATCAAGATTTTATTGTGAAAAGTACCCTTCTATAAGCTTTAGGGTGCCATTAGATAGTGGGTAAATACCCTTTAATAAGTGTTGAAGTACCATAACGTTACTAGGTAAATATCGGGTTAATTGTTGACGGTACCATTATTTTGAACTTTTTTCCTGGGTATTTTCAGAACTGTTTCTCAGTTTTTACCACCTTGTTTCTTTATGTAATTACCTAACAATTCACAAACATCAAATGATACGTACTATGTTATTTCTAACTATTTCAATTTAATTTTTCTGTACTTCCATGGTTCTTACCAGTTTTTCAGGGAGGAAAGTACCCTTTAATAATCTTAAAAGTACCATGATATTACTAGGAAAATTCTTGGTAAATACTCGGTAATAAAAGTACCATAATGTTAAATTCCTGGTAAATATTGGAAAAGCTTTGGACTCAAATTGTATGACCAAATGTCTTGCTATTTCAGTACAGTTCATCCCTCCAGCTCTTCTAGATGCAATGAAATTTGTTTCATTGTTTCGTGCTGTTACCAGTAACTGGACTGTTAACACACAACATGTTCTAATGAAGTCCAGACAACAATTCTGAAGGAATCCTCTTATCCTAATAATGGATTGTTTAAACCACTAAAATCTGGAAGACGTCTACGTAGTCACAAGGCTAGAACTGAGAGACTCCAGAGAAGTTTCTATCCCCAGGCCATTCAAACTTTGAACACACACCACAATGACTTTGGACATTTCCACCCTCCAACACTCATAATTACATTGTGTACATTTACAAATATCTGGTGTAAGATATTGTAAGATCAACTTTTATTTTATCACTTAAAATATTTGGTTCGTCTACAAATAAGCCTCACTTGGAGGAATGCCTTCTTCACAGGGTACAAAGAATTGTGTTCGTGTTTAAGACATTAGACTTGCCATCCTGTCAAACTGCATGGGTTATATTGCACAACAATATCCTGAAACAGGTCATACATCATCCACAACTATCCATACACACATGAAACTGAACACCACACTAAAATAATTCAAGTTTAACAGCGGGAAATGCTGAAATCACATATAGTGCCTTGTAGTTGACATGTAAAGTAGTTCCTAAGTTGTCTTTTACATCCTATTCCGTCCCATGACAATTACATGATGGGAAAGCTGGCCAGGTTGGCAATTCCGCAGGCATTGTTGCGGTCACGGGCCATCAGAATGTAGCCCTTGTTTCCCCAATCCTCACTCCAGCTACAGATCAAGAAAGAAAATGCAGAAAAGGCATTAAGAAGAAGCACATAAAGTATTGGAACAGCACTGTTGCTTCTCATGGGAAGAGTTATACATTTCATACAACTCAAGTTGTTTTGTGTCTGTGTGTGATAAAACATCTTGAGATAAAAATGTGTAAACATGGACATGTTTCATGTTTACCTTATCCAATGCAATTGCTGTCTAGGTGTCCACTATTTGTCAGATATTGGATTATGATCATGTGCTTACCTGTTCTTTACAATCCAATATTTCTTTCCCTTGGTGGTGGCTCCATAACCCACAGCCAATACAGCATGATTGATGTCATCTTTGTTGCAGTTGCGATCATAATATACGCCTTCGAGAGGGCAAACATAGATTTACTTTAAATACTAATTAACCGTTGGCCAAATCTATTGAACACAAATGGATCTTTAACTCATCAACAGTTTTCTGTCATAACAAAACTCCTAACAATAAATTGCATTTCACCTGCTTTTCACTTTAAAACATACATTAATTTGGCAGTATTTGCATTATGTCTCTGCCCTATGCCCTACCGTTGACTGAAAGATATGCCAATATCAATAGACAACACATTCCTGGCAGGATACCAAGCCTAGATGCTGTTTAATTTTAAATCAGTGCCAGACACTATTTGTACATTTACAGTATACCATATATGGGAAATTTCTAAAGGTAACACTTTATTTTAAGAGGACACTGTTACAGTGTATCTAACTAATTGGGTACAGTGGTATCACCGGGGTAACAATAT
>JAGFZM010000188.1:175792-242957 GCA_017657215.1 Limnothrissa miodon | reverse complement strand
TGTTTACCTCTTTTGTAAAAGGCAAAGGTGGACAGAGTGGCATCGATGCCTACAGACACTGGTCCCACCCTAGCCACAGCCACAGTGAGGGCACGCTCATCTCCTTCTTTGACCTCTTTGAACCCACGGCAGGTGGCTGCCCTCCCGGATGGAGTGTAAGCACAGGTCTGATCCTAAGGGGAAAAACATTGATCAAAAGACTGTTGCCACCAAGACTGTTATGATCTATCCAAGGGATAGGGGTACATGAATTTTTAAGGAAGTCTTTACATATAGTCTTCACATTATAACAAAAGCATCTCCTCAATAATGGAACAAACACAAATCTTCATGTATAAGCGCACATATTCTTCCCACAGGTCTTTAGTAAAACACAGAGGGCCTGATTTTCAAGTTCAATCGTGCATAGTCTGAGGTCTATAACGCAGTTCTCTTTGGGGGAGGGGCCAGCGCAGAACGCTATATTGCCTGTAGGAAAAGTGGACATCGTGCCTGGCACATAGTTCAAATGGGTTGTCTTAAATGAGTAAATTAGTCATGGGTGTGTTTGGGGCGTAGCATGTTACAAACCAATAACAGTTCACACTCTCATTCCCTTTAAAAGTCCAGCGGACGGCGCACTCCATGTTCCATGGCGTATTATGTATTATGATGGCGGATTATCCTTGGCGAAATGTTTTCATGTGAAGAAAATGTGCGCGAGGTGAAGGCATGGGAGATTTACGGTATATATAACGAAAATATTAACTTAAATGATGTTCTGGTGGTGTACCCTAATATCTACAGTGTTGTGTCTGGACAATCTCGCTTGAAAGGTGTATTTACATCCCTATGTGTCCGCTACTGGTCAAATAGCCCGTCAGTTACTTATTAATTCTCAGTGCTAGCTGCAATCAACTAAGGTTTGCAAATATTATATATTTTAATAAAATAACCATGGTTACTCAAAATAACCGTGGTAACTCACTACTATGTAAGTGTAATGTTGTTTGGAACTGTAGAAGAGGCATAAAAATTGTGTTTTGTAGTGGCGGAAATTATATGCCCCGGTCACTTCCAGGCTAACGAGTTTTGGCTCCAAACGGTAAAATATAACTTTCTCAAAACACATCCAAATTACATGATTTTGATGTCAACTCAACATATGTACTCCCAATCATCCGTAAATTGATCTAAAATGTATTTTACTCCGGATAATTCCTTTAAGTCCATTTATGTTCTAAAGGAACAAAGAAGATTTCTAACAACCGAGAGCAAAGGATAACCAAGGTGAGCTTTGAGGAATTTCACACAGGTAAGGTAGCAGGGCCACAAGGTGAATAATGTCCATGAGAACTAGATTGACAGAGCACAGAATCACAGAAACGGACAACTTAAGAGCATGTAAAACAGACTGCAGATAATTCCCCTGATTAAGCGCTACTGGACGTCCCAGGGCGTTTGGAAAAGGCACCGCCTGTTCCCCAGGGCCGATTCCAATGAGCTTGGCCTGGCTGGCGGCATCTCCTGGCAGGTCGAGGCGTGACAGAGACAGGAACAGCTGCTATTTACATAAAATGACTACAAATACACTTGAAATAGTAATTTTAAAAAAAGTGCAAAGAAAAAGAGTGTTTTTCGGCCTGATAGCTTAGTTCTGGACACTTGGACAGACCCATCCAGCAGTATTATAACAGACTTTCTCAGCATTGACAGCACATTGCCTGTTCTGCAACTTACTTTCATCGCCGTCTATTGATTAATAATTTTGATCAATATTTTAGAACTCCCGTTCTAGTGAGTGTACCTGTCCAACGTAAGGGTAGGCCTGCTCTGAGTCAATGCCATCATTGTTCTTGACGTAGTTGAAGGCATTGGTCATGTAGCCCCCGCCACAGCCATTGTTCTCTGTGACACAATCCACCAGGTTCTGGGGACTCAAGTCCATTAGCTGACCTGTGGTCTTCATCAGCTGGCCCTCCAGAGCACCAGCAGAGCTGAAGGCCCAACATGAACCACAGGAGCCCTGAAACAACACCAGTTTAACAATTTAGCACCTTAGATTAGATTAGATTAGACAGACACTTTATTGTCATTACACTTGTATAAATACAGAGTAACGAAATGAAGTTTAGCATCTAATCAGAAGTCTAAAGAGCAGCAAGTGCAAAATATACAGTATGGACAGTATGTAGAGTTAAGAGCAGTATGTAGAATTAAGGGCAGCAGTGTACTGTTATGTGCAAAAGAGAGCAGAAGGAGGTAACCAATTCAGTGGGATGTACAGTGAATACTCTACATATGTCAGCTTCAGTGTGCTACAGTAATACAAATAGGTAAGTATTGAGCTGTAGAATAAACAGTATGCATAAATACAGTACTAGAAAAATGTAGTATACAAAAGATGTATAAATATGAGAAGAGCTATGTACAGTTTTAAGATATGGTAAGAACTATATGGATAATATAAATAGGTAATATATATATATACTGTATATACAGTAGAAAAAGTATGTATATCTGTAAGTGGGCAGGTATACAGAGTGCAAGAACATATATACAGAGTGCAATGAAAGAGTGTATGGGTGTGAAGAATTCTTTTTGTAGAAGTGGTCTAATAGTAAGAGGTGTGTGATTTGTGAGATGTCAGGCCAGAAGCTTTTGGGACTTGCTGGACCACTCTTAAGGTCTGTTTTTGGTTTTAGTCGCTCTAGCATTAATAACGATGTACGCACTGTTAGATTTTTTTTGTTTTTTTCTTCAATTTTTATTGCCAGACTAGTCAGTGATCAGGGGCCTCATTTATAACACTTGTCTTAATACTATTTATAACACTCGTTTTCACTTGGAACAAAATGTCTGCTGCCATGCTTGCCCTCCTGTGTTTTCTGGTTAAATTTGCGCATGTTAATCAGAAAAAAAAACAATTATCCAGATTACAAATGAGCACAAAAAGCAATTGAGTAGACTAAAAAGAAGACTGGCATGATGGAGAAGAATTTTGTTGCGACAAAAAATGATCACATAGCAATATTTTCCCGGCTTGTCACATGACAAATCTACGGCAAGCAAGGAGGTTACAATTAGTGGTGGGCATAGATATTTTTTTTTTTAATCAAGATTAATCTCATTGTAATTTTGAAATTAAACCGGGGCTAAGCAACATTCTGTTTTTCTCTCTCACGAGCTCCCTCTAAAGCCCGCTGTATTGCATTGTATTGCACTTCATTCTATTGGAGGCGGGCCGCGCTGCTGAACATTGCAAGTCCTGTATCTACCGCTATTGGCCACGGTGGCGCATTCTACACCGTTCGTTCGCCGTGTAATGACTAATTTTAGCATCCTAAACAGTATGAAACGGATTAATTAAATGAAAAATGTTGCATAGTGGGCCTTTAATCTACATTAAAATTGCTCATTTGCATTCTACCAAAGGCATTAAGAATATGTATGCTACCTAAATAATTACTAAAGTCTCAAGCCAGTCACAAGCCAAAGGCTAATTCCCTTACAATAAACCATTTGCGACAACGCTTAAAGTGTAAGTTTGCAATGTTAATGGCGCCATCTCTGGGCCATTTGACATGTAACAGCCTCAGAAATAAATAATTAGAAATAATTACATTTTATTTGCTGTCTTTTTCTACATTAGATTTGGCTCATCCATGTAATTTCGTCCATTTGCAGTCACAAATGTACTTTCAAAGTTTCAAGGTTTTTCATTGAAACAATGCAAATGATTGGTTTTCTACAGATAACATGCAATAGGCTCAATCTCAAAACCAGCATATCAGATTTGTGAGATTTTTTAATTAGCGTAAACAGTATTTTAGTGTTCTATAAAATTGAAATGGTTGATGTCAAAATTCACCAGACAAGTTTAAGGGTATGTTCTGCAGAGGTTTGCGTTCAATGGTGTAATGGAAGCCTATGGACAAAAAAGGGTCTGCTAGAGGTTGCATTTGATCTACTGTATGTTGTAACAAACCTCACCCCACTCCTGCAATGTCATTATAGTTTAACAATTACACATGTTCAGTGACTGTATACTGAATATAATTCCCTTCAGTTCCACTAGAAGGAGCTGGTGACTCTTTGCTACTCTTATCAGTTTGCTCAGATTACCCACACCAGATAATCTGATTCTCTTCCTCATTTTGTATAACCCTCCCTGTTCCTGGTAAATTTGAACTATTTACAGATTTGATCAATAGATAAAGATCTCATTTTAATTTTAATAACAGGACTAACTTCTACATCTCAACATAAATTTTGCACATTGTAGCTTTTTATTGCTGTAGACAAAGTAACAATTACATGTAAACCCTAGAGAATGTAATTGCAGGGAATTACGAGTGTGTGGAAATGCATACTGGGGTTGTTTTATATAAAGCAAACTTGCATTATGATCTGGGGCCTCATTTATAAGCGATACATACGCACAAAAGAAAGCATATGCCACTTTCTACACAAGCTTTGGAATTTATAAAAAGTGAACTTGGCAGTAAAATGTGTGCACCTCCACGCAAGCTCTGACTCATGCATATGCACAAAAAAAGGAACAGGAGAAAGTGCGGCATCAGGAGGAAACGAGGAGAACAACCTAAAATGAGTTCAGTAATTGAAGGACACCGAGTGAAAGCGAATTTGGCATTATGCCCCTCAATGTTTAAGTTATACTGTGTGTGATGTGGAGATGGTGCTTGGTGCTCACAAATGCTGTCGCCCGGTGGCCTAGTTCAACCCATGATGCATTTATATTAAGACATGGTGTTATAAATAGTATTAAGACAAGTGTTATAAATGAGGCCCCTGATCACTGACTAGTCTGGCAATAAAAATTGAAGAAAAAAACAAAAAAAATCTAACAGTGTGTGTACATCGTTATTAATGCTAGAGCGACTAAACCCCAAAACAGACCTTAAGAGTGGTCCAGCAAGTCCCAAAAGCTTCTGGCCTGACATCTCACAAATAAGCTTACATGGGTTCCTAATTCTCCCCCCACATCTAGAGTGAACTAAAGGGCCTTGTGTACTCTGGGCATGTACAACTGACCTGCTCTGACCTACCCACAACTAGATCTGAAGGAACAGGGCAAGCAGGCAACTGTGTTGTGTCGTATTCTGGGTTGTGTGTTGTGTCATGGGGTAGTGCATCTGTGATCGTAGCTGTCAGTCTTCCTCATTAGCTCCAGTATTTTCTTACTAGCATTGCTGCCTAGTATCATATCATCAGCTTGTCCAGGAACAACAAGCATTGAAATTACCATCTTACAATCATACACTACAATGTCCACATCATATATTGCTTTAGGTCTAACTTGATGACCTCCACATCCAACAATGATGACATCATCAGCAGAGCACTTTCTCAAATCATGGTTATGCTGAAGGAGGCGTGCCTCTGCGTCTTCGTTCAAAGTGCATGCCATGGAACCGCTGTCTATCATTGCTTTCAGTGTAACATTTGCTGCTAACACAGTAGTATAAAACAAACTGTCAGCCTTTCGAACTTTGTGTAAAACGCAAGATGTTGATTATCTTTACCTTATCTGTCAACGCTGAAGCTAGCTTTCTGCCCCCTGAATTCACTATTAAAAAACCTGTTCTCGAATGACAACACAGGGGCTGTACTACTCAAACCTGAGTGGTGTTTTCCAACAAATGCTAGCGACAGGGGGATCTGAACGTAAACATAACAAACAATGACAAACCAATCAGAAATTACATGGGGTGGGAGTTAATGTGCGTCATCTACCATCTTTATTGTAGATTGGTTGGCCGTGGTTTGTTTTGTTTAGGTTTGTTTGAGTGTTTGTTTGAGTATTACAGCCCGTGTTGTCGTTCGAGACCGGGGATTTTCATAGTGTATTCAGGGGGCAGAAAGCTAGCTGATCAAATGGAGATGCCTACATTTTAAGATAAAAAAAAATCACACTAAAATCCTGCTACATCTCATAGAGCACCTTTAAGTTAGTCACTTGCACGGCACAAGGCCAGTGGGGCAATCTAGGTGGAGCAACACCAGAATCTGGGTGTTTCTCATTTAAAGTTTCCTTCCAATTAGTCTTTTGTTAAGTATAATTTTCACTTCCTCAAAATGAAATCCAAACTGTCAGTCCTGCACTTGCTTGCACTCTGGCATAAGTGGGAAAGAGTTAGAGAAGTGCTAGCAGGAGGCCATGGGTTTATCTTACGCCTGGACATCTTGAGACTCACAGACACCCAATGAATTCAGTGCTTTTTTCTGGACCGTGAGGCCA
Organism: Limnothrissa miodon; assembly: GCA_017657215.1. NCBI lineage: Eukaryota > Metazoa > Chordata > Actinopteri > Clupeiformes > Clupeidae > Limnothrissa > Limnothrissa miodon. The sequence continues at coordinate 236,716 of JAGFZM010000188.1, read as the reverse complement.
TCGTCCATGTGATTGTTTTTATGATTTTATATGACTTTATCTGATATTATCTTATCTAACTTGTCTTCCATGGAAGAAACAGGTTTATATATAAAGGGGGAACATTTTTAATGCAAAGATTGCACTGGTTGAGAAGCGCTAAATTATTTACTTGCTATTTTGTTGTTATTGCACATAGTTTATGAATTCAAAGAAATTGTACTATTTCATGGGATTCACAAATGTTTTGCACTGGTTGATTTATTATGTAAATATGTAAATTGATTTGTGGGAGAAAGTTGGTTTTGATATTGAAAAGGTTAAAAATCAGAATCAGATCCTATATATTTTTAATAGATTCTTTCATGGTCCTGGTGTTTGCTATTGCCTGGAGACAGATTTTCTCCACTCTTGAGGTGTAAACTCTTTGTTGGAGTTGGGTGCATGTAGGGTGGCCTTCCTGCGGGGTATTAACCTAATTTACAATTAAATTAATGAATACAGTGGGGTCTGTCCATTTGCCCCTAAATAATTGATAGTCATGTCCCTTGCATGAACTCACACATAAACAAAGAGGCCCACACCTACTTTTTATTTCCTTTGAAGTTTCTGTATTTTAGGGTCACACTTTCTGCTGTATAGCTAGATAAAAGGTGACATGGGATGAGGGAAACGTCTCCCTTGACGCATCATTGTAACTAATAAACCTGGACTCTTGATTCTCCACGGAAGTTGACCGTGTCTTTGCAAATCTATAGCTACAAATTTTGCTCTCAATATAGGCCCAGACATACGCTTACTATTATGTCATATGTAAACGTAGGTTTAAAGTCTGCTTTGCACTTTCCATTGACTACAACTGCATATTCATGGTTAATCAGGAAATCCTTGTTCCAGGTTTTCCTGCTAGCCATAATCCATGATCTTGACAGAGACTGCTTCTATGTCGGGTTAATCACGCCCCTTTTGTAAAGCTGCCTTGATTTCGAATTTAAACTTTGTAGGAGGGGCAGGCAGCCACAGGAGAATGAGCGTAGTATAAAAGCTCTTATTTGAACTTGCGTAACAAAACACTTACCCGCTTAAAGCTAATGATGTGGGACTACATTTTGGGATTATTACTGTACTATTATGACGCTATATTAACACTATGGATTTTATGATGTGGGACTATATCCTGGGATTACTATGATGCTATATTAAATGCATGGATTAATTACTGTTTGAGAGACATTGCATGACCCGTGGCAGTTGTCTTAGCCCCTTGAGCCATGGATCTGCCAAAGCTTGACAACAAAAAAAATATAAAATTTCTTGAGTTTTCTAGAGTTTTTTCTTGCCCCTATTAGGTTGCCTCTGCTGTGAAGCACTACGAGACATGCCTTTTGTATAATAAAATTGAATTGAATTTAACAATCTTTTGCACTTCAAAGAATAGTAGTAATAATTAAAACAAAGGGAAATCATCATTCTCCTACCTGGTTTTTGACAGACGTGACGTAGCCCTGTTTGCGGTAGTCCACAGCTTTGGGAAGCCTCTGCAGATCTCTAGGATCTGCAGTGAAGGTGTTGTTTGGGTCCCTGTACATAGGCTCCTGAAGCCCCATCATTTTCTCTGCAATCTCCTCCATGGTCTAGAAAGAAATTTCAACCTTTAATCAAATCTCAAATATCTTAAAAAATAAATCTATGGTGTTGGGATGAGTCGTTGGGTCTGTGTACTTTTTCATTCATTCATTATTGGATTGTGGATGTTACATAGGAAATGAAAAAAGGCTTGTATGAATTTGTACAGGTAGTCTATTATTTCTTAGACAGAAGCTAAAGCAATGGTTGCGTGTCTTTTGGGGACTGAAAATTAAACTCTAAAAAATGAAAAACTGTCGTTCTGAATTATGACTTGTGACCTTTTTGGAAGTAACGTTAGCAACTCTTTTGGGCGAATTGGGCATTGCATGGGTTTGTTTAGATACTGTCAACCGCATCACATGGGGTGTTTAAGCATATTTAGCTGTTGCGAAGGCATGATTTGATAGTCACCTGCATCACATTGCATATTTAGACATAATGTTGCGAAGGCATGCAACATATGCAGATATTTCACAGCATCTAAGGAGGACATTAATGTTCTAAGATTTCGTGATGTTCAAAAGCGAGTGCACAGTTGGAAATTGCTGTTTCTTCAGCAGTTAGGGTTTAAGAAACTTTAACGTACCGAACTCAAAATTCGGTAGGTACTCATGACTTCGGTATGTCAACTGCTAAAGAAACGGTGATTTCCAACTGAGCATCAGATACGCTTGGGTTGTGAATATGAAAACTTCACAGCAGCCACCGTCCTGCGCCAATGTCTTGAAGGTGCTATGAAATGCCTGCATGCATTGTATGCCTTTGCAACATCACAAACTGTTTGAATATGCCTCTAAAGACGCTGTGTCATGCGGTTGACAGTGACAACACAAACCCATGCTGGGCAATGCCCTGTCCACCCAAAAGAGTTAGCCTCCTAACTTCACAAGTCCACAAGTCCAAAATAGACAATCAGCCTAATTCAGAACGGCAGTTTTTTTAGTGTTTAATTTTCAGTTAGTAAAAGACAAAAACACGCCTTTCGCTTTATTTAACAAGTCATAGCAAATGTAAAAAAAAAAAATTTGTTCATTTTCCATATGACATCCAAAATCCAACAATGAATGAACGTCAATATTGTCAATATTCTTATGAGATAAAAATGTCTGAAATTCTATTAAAGCTGTTTGATAATCTCACCATGTCACCAAGGTGGTTCATGCCCAGTTGGTATGAGTGTATGCCCAGTTCGTACTCCTGGTTGTGGGACTCAATCAGCTGCATATTCTTCTCCCAGATGGTCCTGCGGATGGTCTCCTCACCCTTCACATCACATACATCAAATAAGCATCACAAAAGGGACTTTTTTTTTCAATAGCAGGTATGCTACTAGCTTAAACTTTAATGTAGTATTCAGTTACGCCTTCAAAGGCTTAGAGCAGGGCTATTTAAATAGTAATTAATTTAAGACAAATTTTAAATGTGGTTGCTAATTTTAAGTGTTGATATACAGTGCACCATTACATTATTACATTCCAACAAATAAAATACAGAGAGTATTTGTAAAGGCCTAATTATTCAGAACAATGAAACTTAAAAAAAAAAAAAACACTAATACCAACTGTATTAGTCACAATTCACACACATTGTTCAAAGCAGTGATCCAATCTAATCGTTCTAATACCATTGTTAACTTGAAAAGTGAGAGAACTTTGCTTGAAGAAAAGAAGACCAGAGTTGCTTTTCTCTGAAAAATCAGATGGGCCTGGCTTAGAGCTTGAAACAGATACACAGAGGAATTTCTAGTATGCCATGATGGATAATATTTGCATTTGGCACAGGCATGTCAACTGCACACTTAACTTTCTACTGTGAAGCACATTTGGCCACAAGACAAAATAAATAATGTGAGTAGGCTACTAAACTTCAACCTCTGAATAAAACATGTTGCATTATCGATCACCATGTGGTGATAGCGGATTCAGCAGAAGTGCACTTACCAAGCCATTGTATTCCCTCCTATGTGTCATTTTCCAGCTATCCCATTCCTTGTCCAGTGAGAGAATATTTGGATGGGCCAAGGCAGTTCCACAAAGAATCATACAAACACACAAATTCATTCTGAAAGGAATAGCAAAACATATCATAAGGCCTACCTTCTTGTTTTCCCATGCATTATTCCTCAGACAATCAACAGTTTAATGTTATACTTAGCAAACACAACTGTATTTAGTGCATGAAGCCTTCTGCACAATGCAATATCTTGAACCGAAAATATTGCAGGCGGGCTAGAGCATAAAACTGCAGATTTCCTGTAACACATTGACATTTTCGTAAACTACAAAGTCCTACTAATTTTTCCCTAAATACATAATTACCTGAGTGAAAATCCCAATAATTTAAACCACAGGAAAACACGACGCAATTTCCGAGGTACATCTCTGATATAAGCCTACTGCCAAAATATTTGGCCTATGGTGGGGTTTTTTTTCTTGAGAACCCCTTGCAAAGGTTGATCTAACGAGATGTTGCAATGTCGGCGGTGTCTACAACTTCAGATTTCTGAGAAGATGCTTAAAGTGAAGGGAAAAAAAGGTTAAATAGCACAACGATCCGGGTAGTAGCCTACTTTTTGCTTGCCCAGAAGTTTAATTTTCGGATGTAGGTAAACACAAATTAAAAAGACTGGGTCTAGCCTTCATATAAACTAGATGAATTACATGAAAAGACTGTTTTTGTTTGTTTGTTTTGCTTAGCCTACCTTAATTTCATTCTTGACGATGTTCGATTAGTTCATTTGTCTGTAAATGAGTCAGTGGGTTGGCTATGATGCTTTAAATCCAAATATAGAGGAAGTTGTGGCACTTTGGGCAACGCGGAATTACATCTGGAATAGCTCAGGCTCAGATGATGTCAGGTGTCAGATTTCAATTTCGGGATTAGGTGTACCCTCCCCCTTTCCAGTAATGTCATATGCCTTACGCACAGTTGAATAAATTGATGATGAATTTAACGATATGGGGATCATTTCCATGACGGCAAAATTTATAAGAAACGTAGCGGCTATGCAACGTAGCACACTGCTCATTCAATCTAGCCATCAGTTTGTCCTTTCTACTGACAATGACTTTTACGATTACTAGAATACCCTCCAACCCCCATTCGCTTACAGTAGGCTACAGTAGGCCCACACTACAACTACATGCCTTGATACCCCTTCACTTCCTCTTCCCACAACCTCTAACGGTTGGGTTGGCAACAACTATTTTTTCTTTAACTGGACATTATGTAAAGTTTGCCGCCATTTGAGCTAGTTTTTATCAGACAATTCTTTTGCTGGTACATTCAGTGGTATGCGTTTGGATGACATGATGGGTGATAGATAACAGCCATCAAGGATATAAATTCAATATGTTGTCTATATCTCATATTTATACATTTTGTGTACATTACATACTTATCTATTTGTACAGTACTGTAATTATACACATTGTTTATTCTACAGCTCCATACTTACCCATCTGTATTATATAGCACACTGGAGCTGACACATACAGTATTCACTGTACATAGCCTACCACTATATTGGCTACCTCCTTCTGCTCTCATTTGCACATTAACTGTACACTGCTGCTCTTAACTGTACATACTGTGTACTGAATACACTCAATCCATATTGGATATTTTGCACTTGAGGCTTTTTGCTCTTCTAATTAGATCGTAAACTGATTTCAAACTCTGTATTTATATGTGTAATGACAAAAAAAATTTACTAATCTAATCTAATCTAATTTAGATTAAACAGGATTTCAGTATGAGTGCATGCAGCGTGAGTGCTTTTGCTCTGCAATTTCCCTAGGCATTTGTGTCAGGCAAAGTCGCTCAAACTGTGGCCCACTTTTGTTAGTGGTTTTATATATGTCATCACTTACAATAAGGTGACCTTGGATGAAAATCAGGGACATTTTCCAGAAATTTCAATGGGAATTGGGGCAATTTATATTTCCACAGTCCATGAAAATAAGTAATGAAATTTAACAGATCATTTGACGGATAGCCAAGATATTTTTCTTTTGAAGAATCCCATATTGTCCCCTTTTTTTCGATAACCCTTAAAGCCTCTATGTGTAGGATCGTATCAGAATTCCCCATCTATTGGCGAAGTGGTATACTGCATACGTTTGAATAAAATGTATTAGCCCTCCCCTTCCCACAATCCTAATTTCTTGCTACGGAGGCCGAACGCTCGCTCGCTCGCTCTTATCTCAGTTTCTGCTACTCAGTCTCTGAGCGGAAACGCGAAAGGTGGAGCTGAATATACGATACTGCTCTCTCCTACAAGAACCCGTACTTTTGAAAATGGCGGCGCAAAATGGATATTCTTCTTTGGTCCCCAGCCATATCTATATATAAATGGAAATTACCAAGTTTACCGGAATACTACAATTTATTCATGGAGGTAATTACCATCGTTTTACATTATATTTTTAAAATAAAAAATATATTTTTGATAAAAGACGAAGATAAATAGAAGATAAATCCTACACATAGAGGCTTTAAAAGTATTAATAAAATAATGAATAGCTTAGCAGAGCTCTTTGAAGAAGGGAAAAGGCAGATTCATGAAACCACAATTGTAAGAGTTACCTTCAAACCACTACTGTATAGCACAAATATCTTTTCCATATCTTGGTTGATGCGCCCTTCACTGACCTAGACATACACACTGAAGCCAGCAGGTTTGATCAGTGTGCACTTAAAGGCCCATGTGTTGCTATGCTGGGGCCTACAGGCCTTTACCACACACAAACACACACACACAAAGGATAGCTAATAAACAAGCTTTCTTGACATGGCTACGCCACTTTGTTTAATTAGAAAAGCCTTTGGGCCTAAAGAACATCTGATAACCTCCATGTATACGGTCAGGGACCAGCAATGCAATGATGCCAGTTTGGACTACACCGTATCACTGACAAGCCACTGACACACAGGTGTTTCATATATTTTTTATTATGAATTCTTTCCTGTGACTCTACAGGGAAATACCACCACGATTCTCAGGTCAGATGTGCATGAATGTGGGTGTGTAAGTGGAAAAAATCAAAAGGGGCTAGATAATAGAGCAGTACAGTCATTCAGATACGTCAAAGCTGCCAATGGCTACATCTGCTTCCTGCTTCTGCCTCTGCCAGTAACCCAAGTGCAACTCAAAACTGGAAGCAGAGGCTGCCTTCCCATGAGCCTTTGCTTCAGTCATATGACTGATCCCATGACCTGTCATGGGCCACCAAATCCTAAATTTAAACGTAGTGGGGAACTGCATTAAAAACCAAGTTTGCCACAAGACGCTTAACATGTGCATCAGATCAGATCCTCATAAATATTTTTTGCAGTGTTCAATGGTTATTTCCAACTTATGTACTCGCCTTCTTTAACCCTTAAGACACAGCCCTATTATAACATTGTTTTTACCAGAATGGCAATAACCAAGTAGGAATGTGTTAGTAAAGACTGTCTGAATTTATATTTTTCCTCTGCATGCCTGAAAGAACACACATTATACACAAATACATAATATGTAATATTACTCTTTCCTTTTTCTGTCACTGTAAAACAGAGACCCTGGGGACCTTGACTGATAGATTTGTTAGTAAGCTTTATGTCAATACATCTACAGTAAATCTTCATACTAGAGACAAAGGAATAGCTTCAATACTGGACAGCACCCCCCTCTGACCCCACACCCCTCTCTACTCTCTTTAATTAGCATAGGGAACAGAACATGATGAGTCAGCAATACTTAAATTAAAAGGGCTATTATAAAAAACAATAGGGCAAATAAGGTGTAGCCTATTTGCTAACAAGGCAAAGCTCCAAAAAAAAAATACTATAACGGTCACTTTCCTTGGCCATCAAATATCATACAACATTGCTCTACCAAAAAGTAGCTGCTGTATTAAAAAACTTAGAAATGTAGACAGAGATGGAAATGCCCATCTAGTCTGAAGAAAAAGCACAAAAGCAGAGAACGTATTAAGGAGCCATTAAAGAATTTTGGCATGTGTTTGTGGCATTTGATGTTTGTTAAGGATCATGTGCCATTGAGTCTACTGGCACATAGATGACAGATCCCCATGCTCAAGTCCTGCCTGTGCTTTAGAAGCCACACTGCAGTGACAAACCATGCATCACACACAGACAGGGCATCACAGGACCAATACAGCAGAGCTGCCATGTGCCAGGCGATCTCCAATTTAGGGATTTAGTCTGATGGGAGACTGAACCAAACTGGTGCATAGTGTTCATGTCATTCTATTTGCTTATTTTCTGTCGGGTCACCAGAGACAGTTTGGTTGCAGTGAGAAAGAAAAGAGATAAACAGAGAGGCCAGAGGAATGGAGAAAAGGGGAGAACATGGGAGGAGAGTGGGGGGGGGGGGTAGCTACCTCGGCTGATAGATGGCTCAAAAAACTGATGTCAAAGCGATGTTTATTACAAAAAAGTCAAAGGCGAATGCAGATACAAATACGTCTTTGGAAAACCGTGCAGCTTTATACTGACGTAAACTTAATATGCATTCGTAACACTGTAAAACACCAGTACACACTTCAAACACCGTAAGAGCTTGGTGACCCCATCAGCAAGGCGTGCTAACATCGAACGAACACTGACACAAACACTGAACACTAATGAGCAGCTTTTCTATAACACAAACACTGAACGCTAATGAGCAGTCCCATAGTTCTTCCTCTAAAGTCAAAATAAGAGCTTCCGTTGTTGTGCATGTTAAGCGCTTTGAGACATGCCTTTTGTAAAAATGAGCCATATAAATAAAATTGAATTGAAAATCAATAAAAGTCCAATTTCAAATGCATTAATAGTCCATGAATGTGAATTTAAGTCCTTTTCTATACATCAAACATTTCAATCTACAACTTCAAAATATTGTTAACAGGGTTATCTACACTCCCACCAAATCAGGAATTCAGGTTACAACATGAATGAATGCTTTCAATAGAAAATTACTCTGCATAAACTTCCTATAATAAATAACATAGTACATTGTACATATATCTTAAATCATGAGTTTCACATTTTTAACAGTATAAAACTTTTGTCTCATAAGATGTTTTGCCTTAACATGACAACAATCCATATCCATTTTACCTCATCAACCTTTAATTTTAAACATTTAGGTATAGAGAGTTACATACCAAATGTAGATCCTTTCATGATTCCATTTCTAGACTAATTTCTGTATGGGGCGTTACATTATTGATGGTTTGCAAACACTTTCACCCTTGTGATTCAGGTTTCTGTCTCCCAACCTAATTTAACCTTTCAATTCAATTCAATTTTATTTATACAGCGCATTTTTACAAAAGGCATGTCACAAAGCGCTTAACACAAGAGGCCCAATGAGCAACAGGGGCAAGGAAAAACTCCCCAGCAGCGTTTTTTGTTTTTACTCGTTATGGTAAAGGAAGAAACCTTGGGCAGTTCCGACGGCTCAAGGGGCTAACCCAACTGCCTAGGGCGGGTTTTCAGTCTCTTAGATGGTGAGTAGTCCACTATTATTCCATTAGATACACATTACAAGAAAATTTTGGTAAATAAAGTAAAGTAATATAGGAGTCCCATTAGAATCCCAGGATGTAGTCCCATGTCATTAGGCACAGTCAAGCCAGGGGCCAGTTGGAGGCTGTATCAATCATGTCAGGGTCATCTGTGAAGCTGAAGGCAGACCGCCCAGGAAGCCAGAGATGCAGGATCAGGCAGTGGAAGGCAGGGGTGACCCTCAGCAGGGAGGCAGTGGCATGGACAGTGGAGTGGGTTGAGGACCATTCAGGAGTGCCGCCGGATCACGTTGGAAGAAGGTCCCAGGAGAACCCAGGAGGTGTGGGCGCAGGCAGTAGAAGTCAGAGAGGAGATGAGTTAGAACAGTCTCCATCAGATTTCAGAGAATGTCAGCTTTATTGCATGTGCAAACATGTACAGATGTTGGCTAAGTGAGAAGAGAGAAATAAGTGGAGTGTCAGGGAGGCGGCCTCTACGAGGCATGATTGAGACCCAGGCGCAGGTAAATTACAAAGACTTACGAATTTATTATGCAAATTATTATTAGCACATGACAAAGAAACCAGGAAGTGAAACAGGAAACACAGGCACATGGCAGGGACGACATCACATGACAAACCAGGAAGTGAACAGGGAAAGACAGACACAAGACAGGATCACATGACCACAGAAACCAGAAACTATAACAGGAAGCACATGACACAAAGACATCAGGAACTGGAACAGGAGGGAAAACAAGACCACATGACAAAACCAAAACACCCAAAACCCTGACAGCTGGGTCGCTGGCAGCGGACGCTGAAGCTGAAGCCATAGCGTGGAAAGCAGGGACTGGGACTGGGACGCCCGCCTCGGGCGCAGGGACTGGGACTGGACCTGGGACGCCGACCTCGGGCGCAGGGACTGGAGAGCGGAGAGCGCCGACCTCGGGCGCAGCAGAGGCAGCGTCGAACACACCCACCTCGGGCGCAGCAGAGGCAGCAGCGTCGAACACGCCCACCTCGGGCGCAGCAGAGGCAGCAGCGTCGAACACGCCCACCTCGGGCGCGGCAACTGTAGCGTCGACTGGAGCGCAGGCAGGTGTTGGCTGCTGCAGCGACTTCTTCAGGGCCTCCACTTGAGAGGCCAAAACAGCAACCTGGCGCAGAACCGAAAGTAGATCCCAGACAGGCTCCGGACAGACAGGCTCCGGACATTTGGGAACCAAACGTGGGGCTGGAATTGGGGCTGGGGAACAGAGTTCTGGAGTGCGCTGTGGGGTCGCCACTGGAGGGTTGAGCCGCGGGGTCGCCACTGGAGGGGTGCACCGCGGAGTCGCCACTGGAGGAGTAATCACTGGAGGGGGAGTCACTGGAGGAGGAGTCCGTCTCCTCCCAGGTCTCCTTCGCCTACGTCTTCTCCCAGGTGGCGGCTTAATCGCCAACCTAGTCCCCCAGAAAGGATTCTGCCTTGGCGTCTCAAAAAAACTATCTGGCAAAATATAGTCTGGAGGCTGGGAAAGGTCAAGGTAATACTCATCCTCGCTTAAATAGTCCTCCTCGGAACTGTACTCCGGGCAGAATAAATACCACGGCTGTTCCCAAGGAGGCGGGTCAGAGTTAGTCAATGAAGCTACCTGCTGGGTCTCCTGTTGGTTGGTTCATTCTGTCAGGGACGCAGCCTCTACGAGGCATGATTTAGACCCAGGCGCAGGTAAATTACAAAGACTTACGAATTTATTAACACAAAAAACAAGAACAAAGGAGTAAACTTACAAACGTTGGCGAGAACACTGAGCAAAACAAGACATGCAACAGACGACAGACGACAATGAACCAACAAAGACTGAACAGAGACAGGGGTTTAAATACACAGGGAGAATAGGAACAAGACTCAGGTGTGACAAGGCGGGGCTAACTAATGAGGCAATAATCACAAGACAAGACAGAGTGCAGGTGAGGGGTGGAACTAGGGAACTGATTGAAACAAGAGGAAGACTGAATCACATGACCACATCAGGAAGAGAACAGGGAGAGACAGACACACGGCAGGAATGACAGGAGCACATGACAAAGAAACCAGGAAGTGAAACAGGAAACACAGGCACATGGCAGGGACGACATCACATGGCAAACCAGGAAGTGAACAGGGAAAGACAGACACAAGACAGGATCACATGACCACAGAAACCAGAAACTATAACAGGACAAAACCAAAACACAAAACACCCAAAACCCTGACATGGAGAGGAAAGAGAGGAGGAGAAAGACAGAGTGAAAATTGTATGGGTTAACAGATAACATAACTAAGGTGACAAGCCCATCTTTATTTGCATTAGTCTCTAAAACTTGTCCAAGCCTCCACTCATTTCTTGGAAAATCCTCATCCTTAATTAATACTATGTCACCTGTTTTTAAGTTTCTCCTCGGAACGTGCCAGCGTTGTCTAACAGCAATATTAGCAAGATAATCTTTGCGCCAGCGACTCCAAAACTTTTCAGTTAAAAACTGCACATATACCTTTTGGATATAGTTCTCCCATTAAGACTCAGAGAAGGTAGTGGCGGACAAGTATTTAATCTGATCACAGATTTAGTTACAAATAAATTTAATAACAGAAGTATTTGGCGTAGGCCCCGTCCATGGTCCAGGATATCGCCTACCTACAGGTCAGGGACCCATCTGGCGGTGGTGGGGAAGGAGGTGGGGATTTCTTGGCGTGGAGCCTGGAACAACAAGAGCATACCTGTTAGGCGGATCTATAAAACAGGTGAGACGATTTGATTGGACAAGCAATTGGTGACGTAGCTCTCGGGTCTTCCTGGTAGAACTTACGCTTAGAGCTTTTATTTCTCCCATTAAGACTCAGAGAAGGCAATGACTGACAAGTATTTAATCTGATCACAGATTTGGTTACAAATATATTTAATAACAGAAGTATTTGGCGTAGGCCCCGTACATGGTCCAGGATATCGTATATTGTATATCAACCATCTGTATGGAGACAAAAGAAAACATGAGTATAAAACTACAGAGTGACAGGCATTAGTAAAAACGGTAACACTTTATATTAGCACACCCATATTCATTATTAAGTAGCCAGTAACTAACATAGTTGTTAGTAGCATATTAGCCCTTAACTAGCAGGTATCACTCATGAATTCATACTTTACAAAGCATGACCATATTCCACCCTTAAAGCCTCTATGTGTAGGATTTATCTTCTATTTATCTTCGTCTTTTATTAAAAATATATTTTTTATTTAAAAAATATAATGTAAAACGATGGTAATTACCTCCATGAATAAATTGTAGTGTTCCAGTAAACTTGGTAATTTCCATTTATATATAGATATGGCTGGGGACCAAAGAAGAATATCCATTTTGAGCCGCCATTTTCAAAAGTATGGGTTCTTGTAGGGGAGAGCAGTATCGTATATTCAGCTCCGCCTTTCGCGTTTCCGCTCAGAGACTGAGTAGCAGAAACTGAGATAAGAGCGAGCGAGCGTTCGGCCTCCGTAGCAAGAAATTAGGATTGTGGGAAGGGGAGGGCTAATACATTTTATTCAAACGTATGCAGTATACCACTTCGCCGATAGATGGGGAATTCTGATACGATCCTACACATAGAGGCTTTAACATACCAATAACTATGACTTTTCCAGATATTACTTCATAACTACTGATTATTCCTGGTGAATTAGAAGGCAACAGAACATAAATTATGACCATAACAGGCAAAGCATAATTCTGGCCTTATTATGTAGCAGTTCTACAAGAACAGCTATTCTCCATTAACAACACCTAAAAAGAATGCATTGTTCTTGTGGAATGAAATGCAATCCTGTAACTGTTAATACTAGCTAAATACATATGAATTATTGCTGTATAAGTGAGAATATGCTCCCTGTTCTAAAGTGGAGCGAGTAATTTACCTTAACAATTTAAATTCCAATGATTCCAATACTCCAATATAGTCTAACAGGTATTTATTTTGCAAAACAATTTAAAACAATAATCCTTAAGCCACTGTGAGGGAGTGTGGGACTCCGGCTTAGGTAGGTTGACTGAGCTTGAAGATATTAGACTGTGAATTCTGGTCAGAGATGTCAGGGACGCAGATAATACAGTTGTTGTTCCCTTTATTGTAGTCTTCTTGGTAAATAAGAATATGAATTGTGATCATAAATGTGTGCATGTATGTGTGTCTATATAGTGTTTGTGAATGTGTGTTATTATGATTGTGGTATCTACAGAGGGAATAAATGGAATACAAATTACCAAACTGAATTTGCATTACTTACGCAAGCATGTCTTGTCATTTTAACAACCGCCACTAGATGGGGCTGACAGACCGCAAAGAAAACAATGTACATTGGTACATAATGGAAGTGAATGAGTACTTTTACCAATATCTCTCGTCAATGCAAACTAAATGCAGCTTACTAATACATACATAAAAATAGCACTCTCTTGAGTACATTTGAGGTAAAATAAAAGCGGTAAAATAGTAAAATAACGAATGTAGTAAGCTATTTTCTTGTTAGCCTTTCAACCAGACTAGCATACAAATTGAAACAGATTAGCTCTCAAATATACATCAACCAAAGAAACTGTAGCAAATAGAGCAAGTCATTACTTCTACTAAATACAAAAGTAGCAGGACCTACACAAAGAAAGGGGCAGCTCACTCGTCATTTATTCAAATATCCTTCACACATACCTTTACAATTTAGCCCGAGAGTTATGAGCAGTGAATTAAAGTAAACTTCATGGGGGTAGAGCCCTTCTTTGTCCATTGCTCTATGTTGTGGGAACAAAGTGTCACTGAGATTACATTTCATTCCACAAGAACAATGCATTCTTTTTAGGTGTTGTTAACGGAGAATAGCTGTTCTTGTGGAACTGCTACATAATAAGGCCAGAATTATGCTTTGCCTGTTATGATCATAATTTATGTTCTGTTGCCTTCTAATTCACCAGGAATAATCGAACCCAGTCTCATTGAGGAAATGTACCTCAGACAACATTTCCGCGGGACCTGCGATACGTACCACCAAGTACGTTTTTGAGCTTTTCGGTCAATGGCTATGGCGCTTGTCTCCCGATCCGTGGTTGCTGTGAGTTGTGAGGTCGCCGTTTCGAGCCTGGGGATGAACTCACAACTCACAGCAACCACGGATCGGGAGACGAGCGCCCTAAACAGTTGACCGAAAAGCCCAGGCTGACAACCCTGGATCCCCACTCCCCCCGAAATAGGGTTCTGCCGAAAAGCAGCTCCAGCATCACCAAGTAGCCGCTGCCGTTATTTCAATGTACTCAAAACGTACTTGGTGGTACGTATCGCGGGTCCCGCGGAAACGTTGTCTGAGGTACATTTCCTCAATGAGACTGGGTTGCAAAAATCAGTAGTTACGAAGTAATATCTGGAAAAGTCTTATTCTTATCGGGAAAAGTCAAGTTATTGGCCTGATAAGGGTGGAATATGGTCATGTTTTACATTTACATTTACATTTATGCATTTAGCAGACGCTTTTATCCAAAGCGACTTACAAAACGAGGATAACAATCAAGCTACATAGCAGAAACCTTAAGGAGCATAGTGCTAGGGGATAGTGCTTCAGTTCATTTTAGTGCTACGATAGAAGATGTTCTCTGAATAGCTGGGTCTTTAAGAGCTTTTTGAAGGCCTCCAGAGATGGCCCTGTTCTGATTGTTTTTGGTAGGTCATTCCACCAGCGTGGGACGACACATGAGAAGAGTCTGGATTGCCTTGGGCGAGGTGCTGGGACTGCCAGTCGACAGTCATTGGAGGACCGGAGTTGTCGGGGGGTAGCCTGAGCTTTTATGAGAGCGCTTAGATAAAAAGGGGCACATCCTCTAAGCACTTTGTAAGTCAGCATCAGTGATTTGAATTTGATGCGAGCCGCCAGAGGCAACCAGTGGAGCTCGATTAGCAGAGGGGTGACATGCGTCCTCTTCGGCTGATTGAAGATGAGACGCGCCGCAGCATTTTGGATCATCTGAAGTGGCTTGACGGCACAGGCAGGAAGTCCTGCCAGAAGGGCATTGCAGTAGTCAAGGCGAGAGAGGACCATAGTTTGAACCAGCAATTGGGAGGCTTGTTGAGTTAGGTATGGTCTGATCTTTTTGATATTGAATAGTGCGAAGCGGCAGGCCCGGGCAACAGAAGCAACATGGTCATTGAAGGTTAGCTGGTCGTCAATCATAACACCTAGGTTCCTGGCTACCCGTGAGGGAGCAAGAGACAAGGAGCCAGAGTTGATGCAAATGTTGTGATGAAAAGTTGGTTTAGCTGGGAGGACCAGCAGCTCGGTTTTTGAGAGGTTCAGCTGGAGATGATGGTCTTGCATCCATGCAGAGATGTCAGAGAGGCAATCCGAGATTCGCGTTTGGATGGTTGGGTCATCGGGTGAGAATGACAGATAGAGCTGGGTATCATCGGCATAGCAGTGGTAGGAGAAGCCGTGCTGGCGGATGATTTGGCCCAAGGAAGTGGTATAGATGGAGAAAAGAAGGGGACCCAACACAGATCCTTGGGGTACTCCAGTAGCAAGGTGGTAAGGCGCAGAGGTGTGTCCTAGCCAGGACACTTTGAACAGTCGCCCAGTTTTGTAAAGTATGAATTCATGAGTGATACCTGCTTGTTAAGGGCTAACATGCTACTAACAACTATGTTAGTAACTGGCTACTTAATAATGAATATGGGTGTGCTAATATAAAGTGTTACCGTAAAAACTAGTAAAGCACTAGTAAAACCTGAGCATTTACATGATGCCCTTTTCATTGCAATTGGCAACTACTAATCGAACATTAAATTAAGAGGTATTATTGGGCTATAAGATAATTAAGCTAATAGCCTAATTTAGTCTCAATGCCATGGTCAATAGAGTAGTCAAAGTAGTAGCTACATTGTAAGCTAACTCCTGAAACGCATTGCACTCAGTTTCAGAGACTGTCACAGAGGGTGATGCTGCTACAGACCCCTCATCATCTGATAGGCCTACTGTGGATTTGAGAGAAGGTGAGCCTTTAGTTTAAAATCGAAGCACATCATTTTAGGTAGTTACTGTAATGTGTTAAGCAACACTAGAGTCATGCTTTGTGTTTTACTGACTTGTGTTTTACTGGGCTATAGCTTAGAAGAAGACGCTAAACGATTTTTTCTGTCACATCCATAAAAAATTAAGTATCACACAATGTCTTATGATGCAAATTAGTATAGGAAGTTAGAGTAAGTTTTACACAAAATATTTATATAGGTTATTAAGCATGTTTAATCACATCAGTAAGGCTTCATTGCCTAATAATATCATATGCTTCATGCTTGTAGAGGCATCTGCCCAGGTAGATAGAGAAGATGTAATAATAGAGGATGATTCAAGTGAAGGCAGTGAAAGCTCTGAGAAAAGTGAAAGGGATGAAGAGAGTAGTCAGAGCAGTGCCAAGGATGACATGCCAGAAGATCCAGCACTATGGCCAGAGAAGTGTGCCAATGAAGAGAGAGACATAATAGTAAGCAGATTAGCAAGCAAAGAAAAGACTACTCCAATTTCAGCGAAGGACAAGGAAGGGAAACCATTTCCAAACTACCTACAATTTGCACTAACTAAATTACAATGCACTTTGTGTAAATTCCAAAGCCCTTAGTGGAAGACTGATTTCTTTTTGCCCTTTAAAAAATACAATGACAAGAGAGTCAAGTTTTGTTTAAATGTAGTATTAGTATTTTTATGCAGACCCATAATGTTTGGTTTGCTATGTTATTAATCGTTCTTTAAATAAAACAAAGATTCAGAGAAGATTTGTCTGATTAGTTTTTTTTTTATTAATTTAAGAGTGTTTAGTGTTTTGGGGAGGGGAGGGGGGCCCATGGCCACTCCTTGTGCCCAGGGCCTAGAATTTGGTGCTACGCCCCTGCATAAACGATTCAGCATCGATGCGGCATCGATGTTCTAAGTAATTCAATAGGTAGTTAGTGAACTTATGACCATGATGATAATAGTGCAGTAAATTTAGCCTACATGGGGCCAGCGGGGGTGCATATATACTGTAAAGTATGGGTGACATAAAAACACAGAAAACCTTTTTAGCTTTTGTTAAACTGAGAGAACATCTGGATGAACTGGAGAAAGGTAAAACTCAATTGTTTAACTCAAGGAGAGGTAAAAAAAAAAAAAAATTTAGAGTATTTCGTGGCATATCCCTTTAACTGAAACTTACTGAAACCTGCTTAAAAGTGTAGGCTAATAGATCTGTCTTGTACATTGCTTTGGATAATTGTTTGCAAAGAACCCTTAAATCTAACCATAACTACAGAGACGATGATGGATTGCATTCAGAGAATATAATAGAATGAATACAAGATTACCTCAAGGTACCATACAAGTATTAACTGTTTCAACTGTTTAAACAATAACTGTTCCCTCTAATTAGGTAGTTACATTATACAAAACAAGCAGAACAAGCAATACACACATTGTTTTTCAATGTGCCACTTGAAAGAAATTGTAATATTTATTTTGTTTAGGCCTTTCATTACAAGGGTTAAAACATGATGGACGAGAGCCATTCAAAATAGACCTAAGTAATCCCTAATAGAATCAGTGATCTTAGTAAAACAAGCACTGGTACAGCACATCCGGGCCCTGCTGTTGAGATACAAGAAATCACTAATAATGGCTTTAGAAATGATCCAGACTTTAACCACAAACACTGGGGTGTAGGGTTTGGCTGTCACGGTATCCTAATCGTCCTGACTTTATTCATCTTTTTACCGTCATTTGTAGATTGCTGTGCTTGCCTTGTAAAAATTGGCAGGGATAAAGTAGGCGCTCTAAGGTTTTGATGTATTACTTTAAAGACTTTATGAGACTGGGCCCCTAATAAGAATTAAGGTGAACCTTTCCAATTATAGAGAACTGGCTCCCATTCCCTTTTTTTCATTTAAGACATTCTCTCTCCAGTGGCCAAACTTAATTAAATTCCTAACAGCTTTGCCAAGACCATCCCGGCCCACTAAAACACTAATGGATACTTTAATAGCACATGCACACACACACAAACTGATATGAATACACGCACACACACTTGTGCATTAACCTCTATATAGTAGGGTCTGCCCAGACTGGAAACATCCAGAAGATAATCACTGTGTATCCTGGCTGGATGTGCAATCTTATTTTGCCACCAAAGAATCCAATGGTGTGACTGAAAATAATGAATTCAGCTCTCTAAAATAACCTAATTTTGAATTGACTGAATAACTGACAGTTCAGCTGTCACACGTCTCAAGGCTCTGCATGCCTCTCATTGCTGTGGGCTTAAGATGACATGGCAAGTGTCAGAGCATGAAAGTAAGCATACTCAAGTGATGAGTGCTGTTCAATTTAGTGACCTTCTGCACCTGCTTATGTTTCAAATGTTCATCCCTCCTCATGCCCCTCTCCTCATATGTTCACGATTGACTTGGTGGTGGGCGGATGATTTGTAGTTCTGCTGCTGGGCAAGGGTCAACCCCATTTGGCAGACTGCATGCAATCATTAGGTGCACTGAGTTGCTAAGAGGAACCACTAATCATATACTGCGTCCATGAAACCACTAGCATATTTCTGTGAATTACATATATTCATAAGCTGCTGAACTCCTTCCGTCAGCCAGCCACTCCCAATACACATCAATTTGTTATAGGCTTCCGCAATACATT
Source organism: Limnothrissa miodon (assembly GCA_017657215.1). Lineage (NCBI taxonomy): Eukaryota > Metazoa > Chordata > Actinopteri > Clupeiformes > Clupeidae > Limnothrissa > Limnothrissa miodon. The sequence goes on along the minus strand of JAGFZM010000188.1, from coordinate 217,881 downwards.
ATGCATTCCTAAATGCGCACTGCACACAGAACATCAATCAGCATGTAAACCGTGCACACAGCACTTGACTTGGAGGGATTGTGAACAAGAAAATATCTCATTTGCACCAGCGAGACATCCAGATTTTACAGACAGGAATTTCATGGGCAGGAATGACTAGAAATGGTGTCAGTAAATATCCCTAAAAGGATATTCTACATGGGTGCCATATTTGATGTGTTCCCCTATGGTTCCCCCTCTCTGGGAGCTCTGGAGAAGTGACATGCTCAGAAGTGCAAGTGACTTTAATCCACCACTCTAAGCTCATTGAATTTAAAGCCAAGGTGGCCATAGCAGTCATCTGAGCATGGTGGTTGGCATAAAAACATAAAATGGATGGATAAAAACAAAAGATGGATGCTGATAGTGGTAGCTGTAGCAGAAGGCATGTTAATCCATATAGCCTACTGTATTCTGTGTTTTACTCATTTCCCTAATGTATTTTGGGATGGAAGTGGGGTGAGGGGGTAAAACTATCCACATGTTAAAGCAAATCTACAATGCCAGCCTTTATGGAACATAATAACCTTGAAAGACATTTGTTAGAAAATTGGTTACAGCTCCCTGGTTTCATTAAATGGCCTAATTCCTTTTCAGTTTTTTACTGTGTAATCAATAGGCTATCTAGGCTACATGCCAAGCATAACGTAGGGCTACGTCTAGTGCATTTCGGCCTATTGTATATTTCGGTAAAGCAGTCGCGATTAAAGTAGACTAAAATTATTTTGAACCCATCTGGAGTTTTGCCTAAATCCGGACATTTGGCAGTGCGAACTCGCCCACCCTTCCAACAAAATGTCCTCACAAAAGCAACAGTCAGTCCTCAATAGTCTCCAGCGACGCAAATCCTGTTAGGTAGCCTAACCTGCGCCGCAATACTCTATAGAGTAGAATCTGAATGGGCAGTGAGAACATTGAACACACATGATAAAAATAGTTTGTGAATTTCACTAGGACCTAGTGCCACCGACTCGGCTCTGTAGCGCTCACATGGTCTTATCTGCAGGTAGGCTATCATAACTGTCGCAGCTGTCTTTGGCGTCGGACAAGGGAAAATCGACCCAAATTAAAACAAGCGATATAATTGTCCTACAGGGACCTATAGAACTGTGCCTCAGAGACAGGAAAATAATGAAGGAGATGTAGGGGTGAAATGTTATTTCTGAGCTGATGTCATTGCAATCTTTGAGGCATGAAGTCACTCACTGCACATCGGCTGGTATTTGCAAGACAGCCTACTAATTATGGAACCGCTCTTCAATTTTGAAACAGAGACTGCAGCAGGTGAGTAGGATACTATCACATTGTACAAGAAGTTTTAAGGAAAATATATGTTCTTTCTGACGCTGACTGGGCAAACCGGCCCTTTGAAACTCATTACGCTTCCTCCTCGCGTGTAGGCTATTTGGATTTATACCCGAAGAACTTGCTGTAGGCTATCGAGACTGGTTTTATTGTCCTGCAGTCCCGACAAACACTGACATGGAAAATGCTGAAGTAGCCTTGTAATCTTGCATATTTAAGGTGATAACACGAGTGGTTTAACTTGCTGTTTTTGACTAAATGAATTGAACAATAACATTAGCACTGAACTTAAACATCAGCTGGGTATGTTGTTATCAAAGATAATTGACCTTTCCGCTCAGACGTACGTTTCTTATAAGACAAAGGTATTCATAATATGAAAAATATAGGCTATGTATATATATGACAAAAGTACTCGTAATATACATTTTGAAAATTCGTCTGAATAATGAGCACTTTGAGTTTGAGTAACACAGACTTATCCCATCTGACAGTTTTTGTCATCGGTAGTCAAACGGGAGCCTCAATGTTGTCATCCATGCTATTAGAAAGTGCGGGGTCAACTGATGGCATCATGCAAAACAGAGTAATACGAACCAAACGTATTAGCCTGAATTGAGCGTTCCCAAGAGATAGGCTAATGATAAAGGGAAAGTTTAAAACTTCTATAATCAGCCTGAATTGAAATGCAAGAATAATTTAGAACACAGCCAAGCGAATTCTGTGCTGAGAAGGCCCGTTGGGTGTAGGTTTGGTTAGAGTCCAATAGCCTAATTTAATCAGTGAGTTTAATGCATTCCTTGTCTTCCAGTCACTTCTTACGGAATGATTTATCTCCACTCCCTCTAGTTAGCTCGACACAGGGAACTGATAAATCTGAGCAGTAAGCCACTCATCTTTTCTAATTGTTTTCTTCTCAGCTAATGCATAAGGTTGCATGTCAACCTTTCAGACCACCCCTGCACATTAATTTAAGAGAATGTGCAATGAGGCTGCTTAAACAATACATTGTATGATGCAGTGTCTGTTACAGTGGGTGTATTATATTTGTTAGATACTGCATATGGAAAAATACTGCATGTGAAAACACTAGATGATAGACATGTTATTACTATTTATCAGTAATCCGTTATATGAGCATAATGATTATACAACAAACAACAAATAAAGCTGTGTTGAACTTAATGTTGTAGAGGACTATTTAGTCAGTACTTAACAACCACCGATGAAATAGTTACACAGTATTGGCACATTTATGTAGCCCACAGTCCCCAGAACTGTTGAGAACTTGGGCATTTTTATGTCTTTCACCACACAGCTGCACAGTCTTCTTCCACAGGCTTTTGTGTCCAGCTTCCACACAGCTAAAAAAAAACAACAAAGGTTCTCTCCTACCCAATGTTTGCAAAAAAGCCGGGAACAAGAGGCTTGTTTCAGATGTAAAAGTGAGTGCGTCCCCACTAAATTCATTTGGGACAGCCAATAGCCCAAAAGCTGGAGACAGCCCTTTTTCTTTACCCTTAGTTTTCCTCATTTACAAACACGATAAACAATAATCTGTCAAGCACCGTTCAACCCTGACAGTACCAAGGTCACATCCAAAACATTAGAGCTAAAATGTGTATATCCACAACTTTCTTTTAGATTTTACTTTTTCTGTAAGACAGATGGGTGTTTTAAGTTACGCCGACTATAAAAGCACTCACCCCCACACACACACGCACCACCCCACACACCTGTTGTACTGTGTTCTAGTCTTTTTATAATCGCCTGTTGGCACACCAGCACATTTCATAGCCAATGGCTGTCTATTTAGGTGTCAGGGGGTAATGAACAAGGTCTACACTTGGACCCTCTTTTCACTACTGTTGTCTCTCATACTGTGGGCCCATCTTTTCATTGGGGATTTGTGCAGTGATATTGTGCTGTGGTTTTTATCTGTGGCCATACAGACGATAATAATAGCTGGTGGGTGTCGGAGGAGGTGGCTAGGACTATGCATTTTCCTGCATGAAGACAGGGGTAAAAGAGGTAAGCTTGCAGAGGCCTGAGGGAAGCTAAGGGATTGTTGGGGCGCATAGGGGTTGGAATGGAGTCTTGTTGGGGTGTAGTGTTGTTCTCTCTGCCGACTCTCTGCCAGAATATAAAGAGGCCAAAGAGCTCCGCCCGTGTCAGTGTAATGGATGCCAGCTAGCCTAGCTGTGCATGAAGAACGTTAGTAAAGCTTCCCTCACGAAACTTCAAAGAGCATCCTAGTCAGTTGACTGGCAGCCTGGGCTTTTTGGTCACCTGGTTAGGACGTTTGATTCCCGATTTGTGGCTGTCATGAGTTGTGAGGTCGCCGGTTCGAGTCTGGGTCTGGACTGTGCAGGATGACCTTGGTTACATTGGTGCCGTGACCCGGATGGGAGTGAAGTTTAGGGGAGTGAGTGTAATGGATGCCAGCTAGCCTAGCTGTGCGTGTAGAACATTAGTAAAGCTTCTTCTTTGTCTTATAAGATGTAATATGCATACGCATGCAAGCTGATTCATTGACAAGACAATCCAGTACCCAAAACCTGCAGTCTTCCAATCTGCCTAATTAGCACAAAGGGACTAAACTTCAAGGTGAAATGTGGTTTGATTGACTTCATATCCCTGGTCACTGAGGTGACTGAGTGCTGTCTGTAGGAAGGAGAAAATCAATAATTACATATAATGTAAAGCAAATATTAAACCAAAAGCATTGACTGAATAGGGCATAGGAAAATAAAACATAAAATGAGTTTCTGTGCCCCATTCAGTTAGTGTTGACTTTGATTAAATGGGTTTGATTAATTTCACCTGGAAGGCAGCTGTATTTCATCTGAGTGGATTTTTTCCTGGACAGGTAGTTTGAAGTTAGTTAACTAGTTTGCCTTCATTTTATGAAGATACTAGATAAGACAAAGCAAAGCTTAGCTGATGTGTTTTGTATTAAGTGGCAGGATTTAAAACATGCTGGCCATACTGTATGCAACATTGCACACTATCTGGGACTCAAAAACAGATTGCTCTGATAGACCATGTTTTTCTTGATGTTGTGTTAGATAAGACTTTGGCCATTATACAATTTAAAATAAAATAAATTATACTATTCTAAAGCACTTTATAAGCTTTTGTGCTACAGCTATTGTGACAGTTCAACAAGAGTTGATTGATAGCACTATCCCCTAGCACTATGCTCCTTAAGGTTTCTGCTATGTAGCTTGATTGTTATCCTCGTTTTGTAAGTCGCTTTGGATAAAAGCGTCTGCTAAAAGCATAAATGTAAATGTAAATGATTGATAGACAAGCATATTGTTTTGTTTAGTGTACTTAAATGTACCTATCAATTCAAATAGTAGGTGTTGTAATAGTGCTTGGACAGTACTGAATTGTCTAGTAGATAAAATCCCAGTGTGAAGGGGGGGTGGGGGGGTAAATAAAAGAGGGAGACAACGAGAGAAAAATGCAGCACCTGCCATTCTGTGTCTGTCGAGTGGACAGCATGGGATCAACACTTTTCATTTGTGTAAGCTCCTCTCTGTGTCACATACATAAAAAGAATAGTGTCAGAATGGTATGGCTGGCCAGGCCAAAACATCTGAGTTGCCAGCACTAGATTATGAGATTATCCAATGTGGTATAGGGCCTTCTGCATTAATGGGATGGAGACAAGGTTCCACCCAGTCAGGGATCACTTTTCAAATTGACTGCAGCAAGGCCGTAGATCAAAGATCAACCAACAGAAGAGGAAACATGTATTGGTGCAACCCTTGTCTTGCGAGACGTTTCACTGTGCACAGGTTTGACTCAGAGCTAATGGTGTGTTGAACGTTGTGTTTCTTTGTATTTTTTGCTTTGAGGGTTCGTTGTGGGTTCCAGTGTTTTTCTCTGTTCTTGTGACTGTGGTTGTGTAGTTATTTAGAGTACTGTAGTGTTTATCAGACAGACTTTGGTTAGAGTTTAACCTTAATTTTGTGTAAATACTCATTCATAAATATGTATATTTGATGAACATGCGAAGTAGAGTAACGAAAACAACCAAATCAGGTATACTGTATGTCGGCTTTATAAAATTATTTATGTGAAATTGTCTCTACAGTATATTGACCAGGTAAACAGATATTGTACTCACAGTGAGCTTAAAGAAACTCACTGTGAGTACAATATCTGTTTACCTGCTGCAGTTTAGCAATCTTTCTATCTGCTAGTTTATTTCCTCTCTCTTGAACTCCATGTTTAACCTGGAACTTATGGCCTTAGGTTATAATTGACTAGAGAGGGGGCCTGAACGGCACCTGTCCCTCCATGTCACTGACCACACACACATCCTCCCCACACACTCCTACTCCAATAAAACAGGAGAGTGTAAGTGATTGGCATTAGAAGAAGCGGCCAGCAAATGGCTCTCACTCCTTTCGGGTAGAGATACACTCGCCTCCCTCCCCCTTCTCTCTCGCTCAATTAATGAGATTTAAGGCAAATCCAGGCCCAGGTTGTGCTGGCTCATGGCCATAATTATAGGTACTCAATCAGATGTAGCGGGGGCCTCTGGGGGATTTCGCTTTTTGTTCATTTTCTGTCTTTATGATTAAAGGAAATGTTGATTTTTATAAGGTGATTTTTGTCTCTGAATAAGTGATACTCTATTAGATGCATAGTTTGACATAAAATAGTATAATAAACCTTGTTAAACATTTTGTAACATAGACTAATGTTTTGCTTTCCTTTCTTCACCTCTCTAGGCTCTTTGGAGTGAGCTCTTTCATGACATCTTTGCCTCCCACAAAAAAACCCATCTTGGAAATTATTTGGTTATGAGAGACAACATTTTTACAGGGTACAGGTCAGTAAATAATTTAAGAATTTTTTAAGAATTTAAAATTTTTAAGAATTTAAAATGTGTTTAATACGTGGAAAGTATCTAAACATTACCATCTGAATTTAAATATTAGCGTGTTGGTCTGGAGTACTTCCAGTCATAGCCTTGTGACTTCAGGAGGCCAGAGGGAAAAAAGTAGGAACATTTGGTACAACTTACCAAATGTTGAACTGGCAACTTACTTCAAATTTTGGTTAGTGTTAGCTGCCAGTTAGAGTTGTACTACATTGTCTCTTAAAAAGAACTCATTTGATATATGGATATATGGATATGGAATTATTGTGTTTTTTTTTTATATTTTTTTTTTATTAGGTTTTTCAAAACTTGCAAACATACAAACATAGTTCACCACACAACAAGCAACACATATACATTAAGGGGGGGTTGAAAAGGGAAAGAAGAGAAAGAAAATAAATAACAAAAAAAGGGAAGAAGGGGAAAGGGGATCCCTGCTTTCTAACCTATCAAAGTGTGTTCTATCATTTTATAATTTAACATATTCTATAATTTCCCCCCAAAATTTCCCAATTTTGGGGCAGTTCCACAGGCAGTGATAAACCTTCCTGCACACTACATTTATTGCAGAGGTCAGGGTTATTATTGCTAAAGCAATGCCGAAGGGAGGGAGTTATGTATGTACACATAATCCATTTATACTGTAGAAGCTTAAATCTGGTAGTACTAGTTTGAGTTTGTGCTGTATGACATATCAATTTCAGAGATTTCTGTGCCCAGGTCACTAGACCACTTCAGTCTCTTATTGTTGGAGGATTCGTTGGAGTTTTCCAAGATTAATCTATAAATAACTGAAACCTGACCCCGGCTATGCATATAATTTAGCATGACCTCTTCAAGACTGGACAGGGGAGGTTTATGGATCTGTTGCTTGTATTTTTTGTAACTTCTGATTTGCAAGTATTTGAAGAATGTTTCTGGGTATGTTGTGAATACTACGCAAATCCTCAAAACTATATTTTAAAGGAGAAGGTTGTGTGATTTGGACCTGGACTGTACTGGAAGATGTTACCGAGTACAAACATATATCCAGTGCCCACCTCCGTTCACCCCCAGCATTCTGCATTAAACCGTTTTTAGACGAAGCTTTCATTAACCTTACACTGCTAGCTATAGGGTCACCACTTTGCCTATGCAGCTAAATCACTATTTTTACACCATTAACAAGGTTCAAAGTAACTCCACACTTCATTTGGTAGACTTGTGAGGGCCCTGATATTTACTCGGTAACATCTTTCAGTACAGCCCAGGTCAAAATCACACCGGCCTTTAACTTTATTTTCATTATACAAGTCCATTATTTTACTAATGCCCCTTGTTGCCCATGACTTGAAGCCAGGGTCATTTCTGCCTGGAGGAAATCTATGGTTCCCCCAAATTGGGATAAACCCTGATAGATCAGACTCAATATTTAAGTGTGATTGCATTTTATACCAGACTTTAATAGAGTTTTTAACAAAGGGATTATTGGTGTTTTTCAGTAAGTTATTCTGTGAGTCAGAGAATAAATAAAGACTTAGCGGTAACGGAGAAGTGGTAGAGTTTTCTATTTTGACCCAGGAATAAGTAGGTTTCTCTGAAAACCAGTGTATAACTGCCTTAATCTGGGCAGCCCAGTAATACCACAGAAAGTTTGGCACCTGGAGGCCACCTCTATCATAAGGCAGATAAAGTAGAGAAAGCCTGAGACTTGGGCGCCTATTATTCCAGATAAAGTTACTTATTAGTTTCTTCAGTTTATATTCATATAAATATATTCATTTAAATTATATTAACACGGACAATTAGAGATATGTGGAGGTCTGCCCATCTTTTAAGAACATTTATAGTAGATGATAAAATTGGATTGTAATTTTCTGAAATTATATCATGTATGTTTGGGGTGACTTGTATACCCAAGTATTTGAAACCCTTGGGTGAGTTACTAAATTCAACCCCCACTGTTGGGTTGTTTCTTTCGATACTGTTTATTTGTCATTTTTCCCCATTGAAATGAATGGGAGAAATCTAGCTAACTTCGTGGTGATGTAGTGGCAAGGCCACCCCGTGGCTTCTGCCAAGAATCAATTTAGTTGTATCCAGTCTGCAATTTAGTTGTATTTACAAAATATACAGAATTATTGTATTTACGAAATATTATATATAGACATACATTATTGATTTCACAGCCTGTGTGTATTTAAATACATAAGAGTTGTAAATGTGGTACTATCTAAATGTGGAATCCACTTAAATGGATTAAAATGTAGGTGATATTGCATACAAAATCTATCTCAAGTACAGCAGCTTGACCAGGGGCCAACTTGCACATTTGATAGCAACAACAGAGGCCTTGACCAGGTTCTATTACAAGACATCTTTTAAAGCACAGTAGTGGGTGCTAGTTGATTGATGTTTCCTAAGTCATGTTTTGTGTCTACAGGCAGGCAGTAATATGTTTGGGGACCCTGTTGGCCACCTGTGTGTGTGGGGGGCACCACTCCTACTGTGGTGCTTCAGTGTGCTGGCCGCAGACACTGTTCCATGGCCCTGCCCGCAGCGCTGTGACTGCCGCCCAGAGGTGCAGGAGGTCAACTGCTCCCAGAAGTACTTGACGGCCGTGCCGGAGGGCTTTGCTGGCAACACCAAGGGCCTAGACCTTTCTTCTAATCGTCTTAAGACGCTGAGTCGACGACAGTTCTCTGGCCTCTCCAAGATGCAGGAACTGGACCTAAGCAACAACATCCTGTCTATGATCGAGGTGGAGGCTTTTCAGGGCCTGCAGAGCCTCCGTGTGCTCAAGATCCGAAGAAACCGGCTCAAGATCATCCCAGTAGGGGTCTTTTCAGGGCTTTCTAACCTGCACAGTCTGGATCTTAGTGAGAATGAGATCTTGGTCTTCCTGGACTACACCTTCCGCGATATGGCTAACCTGCAGCAGCTGAACGCCGCTGAGAATGACCTGGTATTCATCTCTCAGCGTGCCTTTGTTGGACTTCAGAATTTGCAGGAGCTTAACGTGGACCGGAGTAACCTGACGTCTATCCCTAGTGAGGCGCTGTCACAGCTGGGTGGGCTGGTCAAGCTGCGGCTGCGCCGGCTGACTATCAGTACACTGCCAAACAATGCCTTTCGCAGGCTCCACCAGCTGCGCAGCCTGAAGATCCTGCACTGGCCCTCGCTGGACACCGTAGGCAGCAACAGCTTGCTAGGCCTCAACCTGACCACGCTAGCAATTAGCAACTGCAACCTGAGCGCTGTGCCCTATGCTGCCATGAGGCACCTAATCTACCTGCGCTACCTGGACGTCTCCTACAACCCCATCACCACCATCCACAGTAACCAGCTCAGTGACTTGCTTAGGCTGCAGGAGCTGCACCTGGTCGGTGGTGGGCTGCTGCGGATTGAGCCGGCCGCGTTCCGGGGTTTGACACAGTTTCGACTGCTAAATGTGTCATCTAACCGGCTGGTCACTCTTGAAGAAAACGCCTTTCACTCAGTAGGCAACCTGCAGACCCTCCGTCTGGAGCGCAACCCACTGGCGTGTGACTGTCGTCTGCTGTGGCTGGCTCGCCGCCGCCTCCGTCTGGACTTTGAGGGGCGGCAGCCCACCTGTGCAGCACCTGAGCGCGCCCGTGGACGTCGCATGGGCGACTTCTCGGAGGGCGAATTGTCCGTGGTGTTCACGTGTCTGCAGGCCTACATTCCTGACCGCCGGCCCCAGGAGGTGCTCACAATGGAGGGCAATACTGCGCAGTTTGACTGCAGGGCTGAGGGCTACCCACTGCCCAGCATCACCTGGCTGTCCACACAGCAGACCATGCTCACCTCCATGGGCCGCATCCGAGTGCTGGCCAATGGCTCCTTGGAGGTGCGCTATGCCCAGGTGCAGGATAGTGGCACCTACATGTGCCTGGCAACCAACGCTGCTGGCAACGACAGCATCTTCGTCAAGCTCCAGGTGCAGGGTTTCCCACGCAACCGCACAGCTCCCTACTACACCGAGAGCAGCTGGAGCACCACGGCATACCTGCCCTCCACAAACACCTCTGCACAGGTGAAGAATCCTTATCCATTCGATGCCAAGACCCTAGTCATCGCCACCACCATGGGCTTCCTTTCTTTCCTTAGCTCAGTAGCTATCTGCTTTGTGTTCATGTTCTTCTGGAGTCAGAGCAAGGGCCAGATCAAACACACTGCCACCATTGACTTTGTGCCCCGCTCCTCCATGGGAGGCGGTGGTGCAGAGGGCGACACGGGAAGGTTCACCATGAAGCTCATCTGATAGGATGGCACTGAAATCATAAATATCATTTCAGTAAGGCTGCTAGTTAACCTGCTAAGACAGAGTAGGAAATAATAAAAAGTAATAATAATAATTAATAACAGTAATAATAATAATAATGGCATTAAATATAATAATAGCCTGTCTGAGTTTCAAGGGGGCAGCCATGGCCTACTGGTTAGGGCTTATGCTTGGAGCCGAAGGGTTGCAGGTTCAATCCCCCACTAATGGTCCATGGTTGAAATAACAGGCAGCCCACTGCCCTGGTGTTTTACTCATTCACGATTGGGTCAAATGCTAAGAATACATTTCTTGTGTGTGCAAATACACTTGGCCACAATGATGATTCTAAATTCTAAGTGTCGGATATTAAACCACGAGGATGGCTTTGCGCTGTATATTACAGTATATGGCATTTGACTATGTAAGGTACAGTACTCTCTATTTTTATCAAGTTACATTTGACTATGTAGGATACAGTTCTTACAATGCATTACATGTATTGAGGATTACAGTAAGCCCTGCAGAGCATATACATTTAGCATGAAGTAAAAGACAATATTTAGCTAGTATTTTGATACAGAAATGAGTAAAGGCACACAAGAATGGAAAGCAGATTCATGGGATCATAGGGCTTGTATATAGAATATATATAGAATTATATGATACAAGTACATTAGGGTATCTGTCACCAAAAAAAAATGACTAATGTACACTCAGTTCTAATAACTTATGTCTTGGGTGCATTTAAACTGTAAGCTCATACACTGCATGCATAACACTGATAAACTATTCCCAAGCCGTTACTAGCATAGTACTTTTTCCTATAGCTTCTACTGGGTTAAATCTTAACTCATCAGGAGAGTTCATTATTTAAAACACTGTACTTTGCTTTGCAAATTTTTGCCTTTGCATTTTATAAATAGCCTTTTCATGACATTTCTTTTTTGCAAAATACTTCCTTTTGCACTATTAAAACTGTTTGTTGAGCTGCTAATGTGTGTTTTTGTTTTGTTAACCTGAGAAAATAGATGTGTGGGAAAATTTACCATGAGTCACTGAGGAAATCTTAACCTATTGAAACGAATGATTTATGAGCCTGGTATCCTACCATGTTTGGCAATACCTTCCCTTTTTTGCAAGAAGAATTTGACCAACCTTATATACTGTACCTAGTGAAAAATGCTTACAGGTAAAGTAGGCCAAAATGACTTCAAGTCAGTCAATTAAAGTGTGGAATAACTGATGTGGTAATTGTGAGATTACCCAACAGTCCCTGAAACTGCTTTGGATCAAACTGCTGAAGCTTTAAAGACAAAATGACGATAAAATATTTCCGATGTCATTTCTGTTGCATCCCTGACTCACACTCAGTCGGCCTCACTCTGTATGGTGAGCCCAACCTCACTCCTTCCTAAAGCACCCCACCCACAACACAAACACATTCACAGACATATCGAGTCCTAACCAAAGGCAGCCTGAAGGTCGGTCAGCTCCACCCGACAATGTTTCCTTGTCCAGACAGCTTGGAGGGCCCACGCTGCTTTAAGTGGATTTCACTGGCGGAGGGGGTGAGGTGGGTGGAATTCTCATGCAGAAGCCTGGAATAACCCAGAAAAAAGAGAGATGATAAATCACGTGTATTACCAGAGATTTAAACCCTTTTGGATTACCCCTGCGCCTGTCACAATTTGTTATATAGGTCTGTCTGACACCTGTCATAGTGCACCATCAATGGCTCATGTGTTGCCTTGTATTTAATGCTGTCTGGTGTGTCTGTTCATACATGATGACATGAAAAAGAAAGTGTGGTCAATTTGGATGGAATGGAATTTGTCAGTTCTCCTGCAGGGTGTCCATGTTTCATTTTTGTTAATCTAAATGTAACTAAGAACACAAAAAAAAAACAATGGAAAAAAAAACGATTTATCAGTATAAATAAAATAGAAACAACAACCTATAACTCCATGCCACATTGAAAAGAATACAGTAGCCTACTAATTAAAAAGTAAAAATTAAAAAAATTAAAAATTAAAAAACCCACACAGCAAGGGAGACCAGGGACAGTTACAACACTTTTTGCTTTTTACTCTATACCTCAGAAACGGTTTGTATTTGAGACACTAACATTTGAAACAATAATCTTACATATGTCTGTTAATAGATAAGTGCATTCAAAGATGATTACCTGAGGTACATTCTTCACAATAAGAATTTGAATGTGATGAGTCAGATGTTGCCATTGATGGGCCCAGGGACATTGATTGGGATTGGTTGCAACATGTTAAAAATACATTTTATATTACTGTATAAAATATGAGATTTTTTTGTCACTAGGTCACAATAATCACATGCCATTTATTTAAAATTCTGTTCAGACTTAGGGGTGGTGGTGGTGGTGCAGGTGGTAGAGGAGCCGTTCGGTGACCGCAAGGTTGCCCCACTCTACCTGACACCATCAAAGTGTCCTTGAGCAAGACGCTGAACCCCAAATTGCTCCTGGTGGCAGGCTGGAGCCTTGCATGGTAATCCCCTCCATGGGTGTGTGATTGGGTGAATGCCATAAGCAGGCGGCTCCTGACCGTGCGCATCTCTGTGGGATTGCTAGAAACGTCATTTCGATTCTTATGTATGTCCAGTATATGTGGAGAAAGTAACTCAACTACAGTTATCGAGCTTTGTTGATGAGTTGTAGATGTTACAGATTCAAATCAATCTAGCCTTTTTAGTAAAACAGGAAGAATTGTACAATCTGTAATGGACACTAAACACAAACACTACAGCCACTGGTCTTCCCCACTATAGGATCATTGTTCAAAAACAACAAAAAATACATCTGTAACCTGACCAGATAAGTTCAACCATTATGACAGCTGCTAAGAGACACCAGGGCCCTATTCCAGAAAGCAGGTTATGTGACATACCCGGGTAAGTTTAAGGGTAAGTTAGTGGATAACCTCAACTTTCGGTTTCAGAAACAGAGGTAACTTTCTCGGTATGTATGTAACCATAGCAACGTACTCTCTGAAGATAAACTGCTCGGTAGCAGGTTCTGTTCCAGGGTAAGTTAGTTTCAGAAGGTTATTAAGCATGGCGTGGCCAATGAGAAAGCTCAGTGGGCGTGCCCTTTTGATGACACAAGTTTTTTTTTTGCCGGGTAGGAGTTATAATATATATTTCCTGATTATTTCAAAGAGCATTTTCGGTTTTCATAGCAATCGATAAATTATTAATTTCAGCACTTGAAACATATTACAAATGTCACAGACAAAAGTAGGCTTGTAAGCCTTGTAGGCTATTGAAGAAGATGGCCCAGAGGAACCCTACAGATTTTTGCACACACTTTGAGTGACAGTATTTGTCAAAATTACTTTTATTGAATTGTTTGCTCTAGTCGCTGTGCAGTCAATTTCTTTATTTCTTGAAAAAAAATGAAAGTAAAGTGATTTTTTTTATTATTACATTGCTTTATATACTCAACACTTTTAACATGCAACAGATTCATATTCACACAAGTTCTCACATTAAGGCAATTTCTAGTGCTTTTTAAATGGATAGCTCCATTTGAAGCTATGTAAGTCCCATCTCCATGTCACTTTTTTCTATTTGTTGTTCCTTTGCTGGCAACTATGGCAAAAGTAATTAAATCAATTAGATTCTGTCAGGCAATAAAATCAAAATATGGACAACTGCACAAAATTTCTTACACTGCTTAGATTGTGCATTGAGGTTGAAGAACTTTCATCTGTGGGCAAATTCCCAGGTATGTAGGCTACTATGAAAGGACAATGACAGTTTGTAACTCTAATGTAAAAAGGGGGAATGCATTATAATGGTATGCAGTGGATCTACCAGCATTGTCCATTTTTGTCACAGCAGATGTGGTCTCTTCATCCTTCAATGGATATATGCAATACATTATCTATAGCAAAAAGAATAATATCTAAAAGCAACCTAAAGGTACCTGATAACAATGACTGTGACAGACTGTGTTCTTTCTCTAGAGTGCAAAATTACAATTCCTCTATCAGTATCTAATACAACTCATAAAATTCTCAAGAAACAATAATGCCGGAAACAAAAAAACAACTATGAGCACAGTGGCCTATGCATAATATGTAGTTAAATTAATGAAGACTGTATAAAAATGGTTTGTATGTTCAAAATGCCTTTAAGTGACAGAGAAAATAAATCATAGTGGTAAACTTACATTTCACCTTGTTACTTGTGGTAATGGTGAGTGAAGTGCCCCATGGAAAGGGACAGAGCCAGCTCCTCAGATGGGGTGAGGTGAGTTTACCCTTCTTTCTATAGCTACATGACAGAAAGTATAGGCCTATAGGCTACTAAATTGAGTTTAATAAATAGTTCAGTAATTGTGTAATGAAATATTGGTAAGTTAACCAGAAAGCTTGGTTAACTTACCATTTGGTAAATCATAACCTCTGGGTGGATGTACCACGAATATGTTGGGAGACCTCCTATCTCACCTCTTACATTGATATATTACTTGTATGGAAAAGCTGTTAACAAATGTTAAAAACAACAGGGTTCTGTTGTGTTATTTATATGGATTATGTTCCCATACCTGTCAGCAATGACAAAACCTCTGATCCTATGATAACAAGATGATCTTGACACATAATAACCATCAGCCAAGAGTTAACAGATCACTTGTTTAAACTATATGTTTGACCTGATTCACAAAAACAGCAAAAACAGTATAACTAAAACCAAACTCAAGCAAAAATACTATCTTCAAAAACTACTTTAATTTGCTTGAAATTTTTCTGTAATGGTGAGGGTCCAACTCTTCACATATTTGTCTAGCTTGTTTGATTGGAGAAAAAAGGCATGTTGCAACCATCCCTGTGTTGCACCTGTCACTGGTCTCCCCCACTATAGGATCATTGTTCAAAAACAACAAAAAAATACATCTGTAACCTGACCAGATAAGTTCAACCATTATGACAGCTGCTAAGAGCAGACACCAGGGGGAATTCCAAAAAGCTCGGTTAACTTACAATTTGGTAAATCATAACCTCTGGGTGGATGTACCACGAATATGTTGGGAGAAGCAGTTAAATCTAAAGGCAGCCTGTGTTTGTGTTTAACCTGCCATACTTTAAAAAACTATAGCACTTAGCAATTTGAAAATACATATCCTACATGGCATGACCAAGACCTCCGCAACAAAGTTTGAATGAGGTATCTAGGTTAAACACTTTAAGCTCAATGACAACAATGGGCCGTGAGCGCCACCCTGTGGGCCTTGAGTAAATTTCAGGTTTGTAACTTTGGGCTGCGAGGACCGCAGTGCCCTGTCTGGCCACACAGACTAACACGCTAGTCAGTTATTCAACAAACAAGAAGACTGATTATGTTGGATTTAGCTGCTCTTTAAAGCTGGAATTATACTGCGTTGTTGGAGTCACTGCAACGCGTGGCAATTCACAGCCACAACACAAAGGGGCGTTGGGTCGTTTTTGGAACGTTTCTGGAATTCTTTGCTCTGTCGGAGTGTCATTGCCATACAGCAGTTGCGTGATAACTTAAACCTGTGCGGATGAATGAAGTAATTGTTAAAAAGAATTGGAGTAGCAGCTCTACACTTGTAAGTTATAGACATATAGAAAATGCAAAATGCGAAGGAAAACTATGAACCTATTAAATACTGTTTGCACAAACTGTACGTTGCACAAACAACGTGTGTTTACAATGGATTAGCTTGCTAGCTATCGCATGTAAACAAATACTTATGTGAAAGTATGAGGAGATATTTGTCTTAAATCCAAAATTTTACTCCAAAATTATATCCACATTTTAGACACCATCTCCCGATGTAAAGTAGACCAATCAGAACTGTTGAGGTATGTGTTGTCTGCGTGCTTTGTCTGTGTCGCTTTGACGCGATTTTGGGGAGGTACACGGAAGGCGAAGCAGAGCTTTGGCAAAGGTACGCAGTGCTACTGCGTCGGTGTGACACAGAAGTATAAATCCAGCTTTGGCCGCCAGCATGTGAGTAAATATGGACAACTTTTTAAGAGTCGATGATAGCGGTGTTGCATCTCCACAGAATAAGGCAAAATGTGTGCGTCTTACATGCTACTGTTTTTATGTAATGGATAACAGGCAAAGTGCACTTTATTTTTTATAATATTTTATTCAAAATTATTACATTTTTTGTGCACATTTTTATTTATCTGATTTACACTGCTTGAATATATATTTTTGGTACATGATTTCTGTAATGATAAACAGTACCTGAGCATAGTTGTCAATGGTCAATGGAGCCCAGAAGATGACATGGTTTAACTCCCCTAATTTCAAAACTATAACACCTTGACGTTTGAAAATCCATATTCTACATGACGTGACCGAATGAATGAAGTTTCTGGGTTAAACAGTTACAGCATTACATTTTCTTGCTTCTCACTCCCTAAGACATAGAGTGGAGGGGCCATTATTACATCTTCACTCTCTAACACCTCTACCATTTCTTTTCTATGGGGCAAAAAATGACAGGAAAACAGGGATTACAGACAAACAACAAGAGATATCAAAAATCTGAATATCAAAAATATGAATAACTGTCAGACGACAAGGGATATCAAAAAGATGAATTTAAGCGCACCGATCGAGATATGGCCGGACGTTTTAGTTTAAACTACGTTTAGCTTTAACAAGATAGTCTCTATCTCGAAAGCCCTTGGACTAGTCGTCGGACAAAAATTGAATATATTTGTAGGAGCCAATTAAGGGTTAATTCATTTGTAATAATAATTTAGTTAAAGTTTAAAACAGTAAAAAAAAAATTAATAAGAACTTCTCATTATAGTTTCTAAAATGCTAAATTTAAAGATGTATAATTCTCAAAGCATTCTCCAAAAAAGGTATCGACATTTTTTTTGAGCATTGCAAAGAGAAGACGTGATATTGTCACGAAGATAATTAATATCGACTGAAACTAAATTACCATTAACAGCATGGCTAAGTCAGAGAGCTGAATGTCTGCCCTGTAAAACGCACAAGAACAGTAAGATTGGACTTAGTCAATGTGGAGTATTTTGTCATATCTGAAATGTAGTTTGCACTCAGTTCACGGAGAAAGTTAACTTTGAAGTAAGTGCTTTAAACTTTGTGCACGTAATGTGAAAAGATGGCTGATGAAGAGAAATGACGAAGATAGCATTAAGCAGGGACGAGCATGCAAGTTAACGCAGGGCTAAGCAACATTCTGTTTTTTTCTCTCACAAGCTCCCTCTAAAGACCGCTATATTGCACTGCATTCTATTGGAGGCAGGCCGCTGCTGTTGAACATTGCAAATGCTGTATCTACCGTTGTAGGCAACAGTGGCGCATTCTACACCGTTCGTTCGCCGTGTAATGAACGGAATTAGAAACAACAAAATCAAAGTGCTTTTAATGATACTGAAGTTCTTAGACCTTTTGGCCCTAAAATGAAATTCAACTTAATCCCTTCTGACCAGAAATAAACACTTCGTTATACAGGAAAAAAATGTAAACAGACTGTTACTACCAAATATAATCAGAGGCAGTATGCGATCAGACAAGGCTGGTAAAACGGACTTGTAGTGTTTACCTGTATAAGGATAGTGGGAAGCTAATTCAATTCAATTCAATTTTATTTATATAGCGCATTTTTACAAAAGGCATGTCACAAAGCGCTTAACACAAGAGGCCCAATGAGCAACAGGGGCAAGGAAAAACTCCCTCGCAGCGTTTTTTGTTTTTACTTGTTATGGTAGAGGAAGAAACCTTGGGCAGTTCCGACGGCTCAAGGGGCTAACCCAACTGCCTAGGGCAGGTTTTCAGTCTCTTAGATGGTGAGTAGTCCACTATTATTCCATTAGATACATATTACAAGAAAATTTTGGTAAATAAAGTACAGTAATATAGGAGTCCCATTAGAATCCCAGGATATAGTCCCATGTCATTAGGCGCAGTCAAGCCAGGGGCCAGCTAGAGGCTGTAACAATCATGTCAGGGTCATCTGTGAGCTGAAGGCAGACCGCCCAGGAAGCCAGAGATGCAGGATCAGGCAGTGGAGGGCAGGGGTGACCCTCAGCAGGGAGGCAGTGGCATGGACAGTGGAGTGGGTTGAGGACCATTCAGGAGTGCCGCCGGATCACGTTGGAAGAAGGTCCCAGGAGAACCCAGGAGGTGCAGGCGCAGGCAGTGGAAGGCAGTGATGACTCACGGCAGGGTGGTAAAGGCATGGAAAATCAGAGAGGAGATGAGTTAGAACAGTCTCCATCAGATTTCAGAGAATGTGAGTTATATTGCATGTGAAACCATATACAGATGTTGGCTAAGTGAAGAGAGAGAAGTAAGTGGAGAGGAAAAGAGAGGAGGAGAAAGACAGAGTGAAAATTGTACGGCTTAACAGATGGGTGGATTGTGGCGGCATTAAACTATAGCAGCATAACTAAGGTATGATGTATAACAAGCCAACACCACCAAAGGAAATGGTCAGTGGCCACCAAGCCCTGGACAGGAGCTTACAGCAGAGGCAGTCCTTTCCAATAAAACCCTGAGGAGATGTGGCTTACCATACACCATCCCTAACAAAAGGGGTCAGTAAATAGAAAGGTTTTGAGTCTAGACTTAAAGGTGTTGAGAGTGTCCGCTTGACGAATGTTAGAAGGGAGTTTGTTCCACAGGACAGGCGCACGATGGCAGAAAGCGCTTCCGCCCATTGTTGATTTTGATATTCTAGGAATTACTAGGAGACCAGCATTCTGTGACCTTAGGGGTCTAGAAGGGTGGTAGGGAACAAGTAAGTCTTTAATATATGCTGGAGCAAGGCCATTAAGGGCTTTATATGTTAGGAGAAGTATTTTAAAATCAATTCGGCTTTTAACAGGAAGCCAATGTAAGGAAGCAAGGACAGGTGTGATATGTTCATATTTTTTTGTCCTTGTGAGTGCTCGTGCTGCAGCATTTTGTATTAGTTGAAGGTTTTTGATGCAGCTAGTACCACATCCAGAGAACAGTGCATTACAATAGTCATTTAATCTAATCTAATCTATTTCCCCACGTGCTTGACTGAAATATCTGTTAAAGCACATCAGAAGAAGGTGCTGAAAACTTTAGGCTACAGCCTTACGCATAGTTTATGTTTCATAAAAAAGGATAGCACCAAGGGATATGACTCCATCAAAAAATTTAACAAAAATTAACATATTATGGCAAATTGTAGCCTACAATAAAGTTGGACTGAGACAAAAAAACTAAAATACAATTTACAATTTATTTATATGTAAATTCTGCATTAGCATTCATTGTCTGTCATTGTGTGTGCAGTGCACCTTGCTAGCTGGCTAACTAGCTTGCTAGCGAGCTCTGACCTAGCCAACAACTTAACCATATAACAAAACGATATCAAACTCGAAGAAGAAATTATTGAAATAATGTTAAACTAAAACAATGAAATATGAAGGGTGTGTTTTATTTACAGTGTGAGAAATGTACAAGTAATCACCGACACAAAATGCCAGCAAATGGTTCACAGCTTGTCTTTGCTCAAACTTCGCTTGCAAAATCCACGATGGGACTGACACAGAGCAGTGAAGTGACAGGATATATACTGTATCTCAACCGATCTCAACATACCTGTCAATCAAAACGAGATTCACCCTCTCAACTAATCCTCCAATCATCATGCAGAAGCTCAGCGTCCAGGCCAGACCAACCCCAGCAACAGCTCCATTCACCCCAAGACACGCTGAGCGTCCGGGGACAGGACAAAATGATGGCATTTATCCAATTACCGTCAAATAAAAAAAATGTCCTATTTGAAGCACAAGTACGGAAGCCGAGAGCGGCCAAGGTCGTAATATTTATTTTTTACCTTGTTATCCCGAGATAACGACATAGTTATTTAGAGATCTCGAGAAAACAAAACACTTATTTAGAGATCTCGAGAAAACAAATACTGGACACCAGTCTAGCTCTGGAAATTGAGAAATGTCTATGCCCCCTTGTGCTTGAGGAAGGAAGACAAAATGGTGAAATGGCGTTTTACGAAACTCTGAAAGAGAGGGGGGTCGCAGAGGAGAACATCACCCAGAAATTGAAGACTTAATGCAATCTCCCCCTGTCAACCCCTGATCAAAATATTGCCTTATTAGCTGATTGATTATTCCCGACATAACTGTGCTGTTCAAAATGAGAACATTTGAATGCAGAAGTCACTGACATTTGACGTTCTCAGTATTTTTGATCTCTAAATAAGTGTTTTGTTTTCTCGAGATCTCTAAATAATTATGTTGTTATCTCGGGATAACAAGGTGAAAAATAATTATTACGACCTTGGCCGCTCTCGGCTTCCGTACACACGGACGCTCAATGTCAATGGGCAAAACCATGCTGTTCTTGCTGGTTCATATCACAGTAGAGACAGTAGAGGGCAGAAAAGCGCCCGCCATTAAACCAAACGTAGAAGTAATTCTATGGACAAAATGCACTGACGAAAACGGCGCTATGGGAATGTATGAACAGGTAACAATCAGTCAGTTTGTGATAAGTAGGCCTAGGTTATTCTAAACGAACTTGTCTTCGAGATGAACGTATTCGCTTTTGTAGTCAATAAGATGTTAACACAACCATACATATTAGACCATTTCATTTTTGACATTTTAGGGGAAGCTGAGCTGAGCACAAGACTGCCAAGAAAAGTCTTTCTACTGGTGCGCTCGATGGTGTTGGTAAATTGTAATGGGGTGTGATTTTTTTAATTCTTGGGAAAAGTTGGAGACTTTCCATCACAGGGGCAGAATTCAAGTAAGGAAAAGTCCTCCTCACTTGGGGCAACAGCACTCAGCATCAGGGCTGCAGGTTCCTCTGTTGTCAGGGTGCATCACTCCGGTGATGTGGTCTTTTCTGGTTTCCTTAACAAACTGGTATTCCCTGTCATTCATACATTTCATTTGAAACTGTGTGCAGAGATTGCTAATGTTAGTGAGAGACATTTCTCTGATCCTTGCATGCAAATCTTAAAATGAGTTCCATCGTGTCGCTGTGGGGACAATCAACTTTTTACCACTGACCTCTTCTACGCACTCACCTGCAATAGTGGAGCGTGTAGCACTACGGGACACTAAGCACACTGTGAAGGTCTGTAAAGTGCACATCCCCTTTAGCCCTGTCCTCCTCCACCTCCTCCTCTTCAGACTCAACATGCTGATACTCCTGATACTCCTGTCTTCACAAATGTGCTATCATTATCATAGCTTGTCATGAGTAAGGCCATACTCTGAGAAAATGTCTTCAATCTCTATAGCAATTCTACCATAAGTATGCATTGTCTACAAGCTATTGCCGCCTTCCTTCGTTTCAAACTTTCATTGTTGATCCAGTCCACTGTGACCCCAAGGTAGCTTCTATTATTTGAACTCCAAAGATCAGTGGTGGTGGAGACGTGGTTCTGAACTTTAATGGTCTTTTTGAGTTCCCATGTCATGACTGTGTAGGCCTTGTCCAAGTCCTTTGAGAAAGTTTTTCTGCTTTGAAGTACATGCTGAAAATATTTAAGCATTATCGCACAAGTGGGAGTGGTGTTGTTGGCCAATATCGCCACGGCTGTGGTTCGCCTTCGGCTTCGTGCCGTAGGCAACCACAGCCGTGGCGATATTGGCCAACAACACCTGACCACGAGCTTTTATACAACAGTTCCATTGCCAACAAAAAAAGATAAGTGCATTTTTAGGAAGGATAATTTATTATTTTCCATTGTTTTTTTTAGCCCAGTTCCTCCGCTATGCGAAGTAGGCCTAACTCGAACGTGTTTGGTTGCTATGCAACAAAGAGTTACTAGTTTGCAAGATTAGGCTACTATTTGTAAACATTGATTTGCACATTTCCGTGGACTATGCAACAACTGAGATATGATGCTTGTGGTTTTTGTGATTCACACTGACAAACTGACTCGGAGTTGACGCATAGTTGCTGTTCTGTTTGTTTTGGTGCCTTTGATGTTTAATGGTCTCCTAGAATACGGCTCCAGCGTTTTCAGTTTTCCATCGAGGGACGCCAGTAGCTGGATAGAGAACTCTCTGATCTGGGAAAACAAAGACAAAACACTCATTAAAGTAGCCTACATCTGGTCTGCGGTAGCATGGCAATATTTGAGACTATTGAGCCTAGGCTACATTGCGCTTACCTGTGCCCACTCATGGTCATTATTTCTCGCGCAGCGAGTCTTGCATCTGACAGCATCTGGATGGCGGTGGCTCTCAGGCTGTGATTTGTATAGCGCACCGTTGTTCCTGCCTCCATGCAGAGTCGAGGTAGCATCTGCCCCAGCTGATTGACTCCGAGTGGCACATTGGTGTACCATATACCCTCTGGTGACACAATACGCTTTGGCTGCAGGTATAGCGCTTTGGGACCGGGTGGTATTTTGCTGAGGTATTTCCTAAGCGAGACCACTGGGCAGAGGGGATTGCCTGGCTCTTCATACATCGCTCCTCTGTTGATTTATTTTGTGCGCTCCAGTGGGTCTTTATGATTTTTGACTTTATGGGGGCGATGGTGGCGCAGATGGTAGAGGTGCCGTTCGGTAACCGGAGAGTTGCAGGTTCGAGCCCCACTCCATCTGACTACATCGAAGTATCCTTGGGCAAGATACTGAACCCCGAGTGCTCCCGGTGGCAGGATGGTACCTTGCATGGCAGCCACTGCCACCGGAGTATGAATGCATGTGTGTGAATGGGTGAATGAGAGGCATACATTGTAAAGCGCTTTGAGTGCTCGTAGGAGTAGAAAAGCGCTATATAAATGCAGTCCATTTACCATTTTTAGTTTCTTCGTTAAATGCCATGGTGAAATAGTGGCTTCCATTCTCGTCCCTTTTCAGCACAAATGAGTCAGTTGTTAGATCTCTATTGCCCTCACTGCCTCGGCGTGTAGTTGGATGTCAAACCACACTTTGTAAAGAAGACTTTTAGGGCTGTTAGGCTGTAGCGCAGCAGATGTCCTCAGGGTGTTTAAATCGCCAGGGGAAATTGCGGGGTGATGCATTGATGTGTCTTTCCCGGCCCTCCGAAACTGTTTCAGGACCCCTTCGAAAACATTGTTGGCAGCGGTGAATTCAGTGTCCTTCATTAGGTTCCAGATGCGGCTGAAGGGGGGTTCGTTGATGTACCGGTTGAGCCCTGCCCACAGTCCCGCATAGCTACTAACGCAATACATGTCACCCTTTGATGTCCTAATTGTCGCATAAAATTCTCTTAATGTTGAAGCTAATGCCATCTTTGAGATGGTTTGAAAATCTACGCTCATTTTACGCTCATTCAGCCAGGCTTCAAAACATTTTACAGCCCACAACGTCTGCCTCACTGTATTATTTTCGTGTCGCCTCTTCTCAATCCTGTCCAGCTCGTCGGGGTTTAATGGAGCACATCTTCCATAATTTCCTAGATATCTTTAGTTGAGCTTAGATAGGCTCAAATCAGTCACTTGAGCGCCAAAAGCCCAGTTGCGCGATCTAGGCGGAGCAACCCTGAAACCGGGGCGTTCCTCATGGAAAGTTTCCTTTGGCGTTTTTACTGTTACGCTCCTTTGAGGGCTGTATTAAGGTCAAGCGCCACTATATGGTGAAATAGTATATTGCGTTTGATGTCGGTCACGGCCGATTTTGAACATGCCAATGTTCGAGACATTGTATATTACATTTCTACACTTTCTACACTACATTTAACACAACCCACAAGAAATTATCAGACAAAATCATCAACTCTGGTACTGTTTTTTTTATAATCCTCTCCTGTTTTAAATATTGTTCAATTAAAATAAGAGAGTATGACTATATTTCTACCATGTTCTCAAAAATGAAAACCAAAATGCTATTCCTGCACTGCCTTGCTTCAGTGGGAACGAGAGAAGCACGCAGCAGCCACACATTTATCGGTTTGTCCTGCGAGTATGACTCACACTCACAGACACCCCACTCTGCGCTTTGTTTGGACCGTGAGGCCTTTTGAGCAAATCAGCTATGCTTTCGCAGCAATGATCCACTAAACCAGGCGGTGATCATCAAGGTCACAAGCGATTCTGGGATCTGGGTTGTTCCAGGGAGTTCTAAGGTTGAAGGAGCACATTTTAAATGTTTTTCGCTGGTTAACAAGTGCTAAATTATTTATTTCTTATTTTTGTCATTGCGTACAGTTTATTACTTCAATGAAATTGTATTGTTCAACTGTATTTGCAAATTTTTTGCGGTGGTTGAAATACTGTGTCAATGTGTTAATTGATTTGTGGTCTTACTTTGAGTTGATAGCTTAGCCCATAGGCACAGACGCTTAATATTGTCATGTGATATGCCTATTCCAATTTAAAGTCATGGTTGGCGTTTTCTGTTGACTACAACGGCATTTTCATGGTTAATCCGAAAGTCCTTGTTCCATGTTTTTCTGATAGCCACAATCCACGACATTGGCACTGAGACTGCCCTCTATTTTGGGTTAATACTGCCCCTTTCGTAAACACGCCTCGATTTGGACTCTAAGCGCTGTGGGAGGAGCAGGTCTCGAAAGAGAGAATGCGCGCAGTACAAAGGCGCGTAAATGAAATCGCACAAAAACAGACTTACGCACTTATCGGAGAATTCCGCCCATAGTGAATGGGCTTTATCTGGCTACTTTCTGCACTTTACAATGTTTGTACCACATTCACCTCCATTCACACAGAGGGTGCCATGCAGGGTGCTAACGTACCACCAGCAATTTGGGGTTCAGATGCCGATGTGGTTGGGGGGAGCTGATCAACCCTCTGGGGACCTCACAATTGACATTCACCAATTCATGCAATCCCACACAAAAATGTGAGGTTGGACCATAGGCATAACCTCACGATTTGCAAGTAGTGTTGTTGGTCTATTCCAACTTCAACCACTGTAATAAACAATATGTCTTTAATATTGAGGTTGGTAAATCCCTTTCCAAACCAATATCACTTGGCCCATATTTCTTAATGTAAACTCACATAGACATCTATGTGTGTAAACTCACATAGATGTTTCATCTATGGCTTGACAATGAATGCTTCTTCAACTCTTTCAGATTGAGAAAAAAGGCCCTTGGTCTCCAACCACTCTTATTGTTTTGAGTCTATGACCATAAAAAAGCTCAATACAATACCAAGGTCATCTGCCCCTACACTCTTGCAGGGGACATGGAGAATATGATTCAAAAAATGAAATGTTATACAGCTTTTTACTACAAGGTACGGTTTGCTTGCTAACATGTATTTGACTTTGCATTATGCGTAACTGATATGAATGTGACTGAACTATCTTAGTATATGCACACTGATGTAGAATTGGCACTTTGGTGCTGATATAATGCAGGCTCATTTTGATCAAAGAATAAATATACGATCAATGCATAAACAAATGTAATGTCATGCAGACTTGATAATATTTATCTACTACTCATGCAAAACTTATTTCAATTTATTTTTAGACTAATGGGTTTCTTCTTATGAAGAAATTAACATGAATATGTTATTGTTGAGATCCAAATGTTTTAGCATCTACTTTTTGCCCTTCTTTGATAGCATGGACTCCAGAGGATGAGGAGAGTAGCCGGGGAGAGAAAAGGAAGAGGAAGAAAGGTAATATTCACTTTTTAATCATGTTTTGTAAAAATTATCACTTGGCAATTGTGAACTCATAATATAAAAAACAGGAAATGAAAAGTCTGGAGATGTTCTCTGAGTGTTGGAGAGAAGTTAGAGACTGCAGCACCTGCCAGTAGACAGGAGGAGACTACGTCTTCTTCTTACAGTAGAGAGGAGGAGGCTGCAGATATAGTGTATTATTTAAACATTTTTACACATTGTATATTACTTCTGAGGCTCAATGCAACAAATTGAGTTTTTAATTTATATATTTATATATAATTTATATACAATGTTATTTGTTATTTTATGTTATGGTTGTGATCAAATATTTTTATATGAAATGTCTCAAATATAATAGGTGTGTGTGTGTGTGTGTGTGTGTGTGTGTGTTTGTATATATTTACATTAGTGTGTACAGATGTATATTTAAAAACTAGGAATTTGCTTTTATTGACACCATTTACCTATTTAGTTTTGTTTAATTTAGGTGAAAGATAGGCTAGTGGCCATGAATAAGGTGTAGGGATACTGGAGTCTGGAGGGGAAGGAGTGGAGGGGAAGGAATCATGGAGACTGGGGTTGAAGGAGTGGAGGAGTCTGGAGGGGAAGGAGTGGAAGAAACAGGATTGTAGGAGGCAGTAACCATGATAGGAATCATTGAAATTATAATGCAATTTCAACCATTTAAAGAACATTATGTAGTATGTTAGGTTCATTTACCAGCTTTCAATTCAATTAAATTTTATTTATATAGCGCATTTTTACAAAAGGCATGTCACAAAGCGCTTAACACAAGAGGCCCAATGAGCAACAGGGGCAAGGAAAAACTCCCTAGCAGCGTTTTTTGTTTTTACTTGTTATGGTAAAGGAAGAAACCTTGGGCAGTTCCGACGGCTAAAGGGACTAGCCCAACTGCCTAGGGCAGGTTTTCAGTCTCTCAGATGGTAAGTAGTCCACTATTATTCCATTAGATACACATTACAAGAACATTTTGGTATAAATAAAGTAATATAGGAGTCCCATTAGAATCCCAGGATATAGTCCCATGTGCTTTGCTTTCACTTAGAGTGAGGTAAATGCCTAAACTGTCCCTTTCCACTTTTTTTTAATTCATAGCCAAAACCATTGTGGTTAACCTAAAGAGTGTTGTTATAGATAAAACTTTTTCAACAGATCAACTTCATTGGTGTGCTTTGCAACTCATACATTGTCAGCCTTTGTCATCTGAAAATAGTGTTCTATTTCTCTGGGTTATATTTGAATATTTAAAATATTTAATATCACCCTATATAGAAATATATCAATATATAAATGACTCACTACTGTAATGTGTGAGGTTGGTGAGGTCATTATACTTATTTTGGGGCCACAAATTAGTTATAGCTATATTGTGGCCACAATAAGTTGGAAGGTAACAACTATCGACAGATTATCAGCATTGTTGTCTTAGCTCTCAATGCCCACTCTTTCACATCAGTCACCCACTGGTCTTGTGCTTCTGGTCGTGTGCAGTTTAGCTGTACCATGGGAGTTTTTCAACCTCTACCCGTTTTTTCTGTACCACCTACAAAGAAATAGCCATCCATAAACAAGTAATAAATAATAAGTGTAAATAATACTAACAAATAAATAACATCAAAAGATACAGTACAGTATACTCAGACTACAATGTTATTTCTCTTAGCATTTTCAGGTATACCTTGTGGTATCTTTGGCTGAGTGTGATGTACAAGGTTTCGGTTTCCTCTGGTTCCACCCAAATGCATGTACAGTAATTATATCCATCCTGGCTGTGAATCAATGCAATCACATATTTACACAACAAATGATATTATTTGATGGATAAAATGCAATGACACCTACTGCTATTGTTTGGACAAACTTGTGCAGTCCCTGGCAACCTGTAGAGGGCTGCTAATAATTTAAATACTTAAGAATAGTGAACTGACTGGCTGTGGTGTTTTTAGTGGCTCTGATTACATTTACATTTATGCATTTAGCAGACGCTTTTATCCAAAGCGACTTACAAAACGAGGATAACAATCAAGCTACATAGCTACATAGCTACATGATTAAATGTATGCTACTCATAAAACAAATAGGTTATAGTATACAAATACTACATACTATTTCTACAGTGTACAAATAGTATTTAAGGTTGTACTGTAGGTCTTCTCATGGTCTACACTGAAATACTTACTAGCGTTTGTCATGTACTTTGCAGTCAGAGCCACCCGAGAGAGGAAGCTATTCACTTGCTCCACCTTTGTAAACTGAAAGCACAAAAATGGCATAAATACAAACCTACTGCATCCATTAGTAAATGAATGTATTCATTACACCAGAAGTATATAACAATGAATCTCATACCTCTTCGCCAAGGGTATTACCTGCTCCAGGTTGATATTTCCAGCTCCATTGGATCTGTTATAAAAAAAAAAAAAAATCAGAAATGGCACAATTATGGAAATGTAGAAATTAAATGAAAATGTCAATAGAATACATGGGTGTTGCTTACTTCACAATTAGCAGAGTGGGCTTTGGCATGGAGCACTGAAAGTAGCGGCTTCATGCCGAGAAGCCCCTCAAACTCCCTAAACTGACCAGCAACCCGTTGCAGATAGGGCCAGTATCTATACATTTAATCAGTGCAAAAAAAATGTATAGTATGGCGGCTTGCCAGGTCCTGCTGAAGATAAAGTATGCAAACACTTCGCCTCCTCATGCCTTCCTCATCTAGACACTAGATTTTTTTTGACACCTCCTTTGCTGCTGCCCAGGTTGAGTTTCCACAAGTGGCTCTTCCAGGTATCTAAAACACAAACACAACTAAATAAGGAAACACACTTCCTGCAATATATGTAGACATCTTCGGAATTTAGTCTGCATTTGTTCCTTTTTAACTTTAACATCACAATAGAGAAGTTACTGCAATTGACTTTGTACACTGCAGAAACCCAATTTCATACAGTCATAATTGTCCTTCAAGCCTTCATGACGCTTTGTAAAAAGCACACCTTTTCCTCAAATAATATGTCCTTGCACAGCCTTGTTCATAACTTCATGCCCCCTATGTTCCCCAAGTTTAAATGGTGATGAAACATGATACATGATGAAAAACACGAACATGAGTTATCTCAAATATGATAAAGTAATCTGAGATGTGGAGATCTCTGCAGAACTTGTGTATTGTGGCAATAATAATATTGACTAAAATAGCAGAGTTATGTATTCTTAAATCCAAAGAATTAATAGAAGACTGATGATACAATTAAGCTAAACCTGAAATCAGGAAGAAGTTCATAATTCATAGTGCTGGTGAGAGTGTATATTTCATTTAGTCTTACCACTTTCATGCCTGATTGAAGCTTCTCCACGAAAGAGGCCACATAACTGTCACGAGCAAAGAAGAGCCCTTTGAAGAAGGATTTGTCACCTGTTCTGAAATGCAAATCAATTGAAAAATAAGCAATTTGTTGAACAGATAATAGATAATAATGAGGGGGGTAAGGGGCTACAGTAATTTCCATCTGAAATCCTTTAGGCAGGTTGATGTTAAGCTTAAGCTGTTCATAGGTTTCGAAAACATTGTTTTGATACACCCTCTGAAACTTTACAGTTGATGACGGATATATAGATTTTCAACATCTTCAATATCTTTTTTTTGAGCAAGCAGAATTGTAGCAAAGGTCTAACCATAATCAAGACATACCATTCATAGTGACTAGTGTCACTGGTCGTCCCGGGCTGACCTTCACAGAGGTTCTGCTGCAAGAGCACACAGCTTTGCAAACGCCAGTGGGAGCAATTCAATTAAATTATATTTATATAGCACATTTTTACAAAAGGCATGTCTCAAGGCGCTTAACACAAAGAGGCCCAACGAGCAACAGGGGCAAGGAAAAACTCATCAGCGTTTTTTGTTTTTACTTTTTATGGTAAAGGAAGAAACCTTGGGCAGTTCCGACAGCTCAAGGGGCTAGCCCAACTGCCTAGGGCAGGTTTTCAGTCTCTCAGATGGTGATTAGTCCACTATTATTCCATTAGATACACATTATAAGAAAGTTGTGGTTTAAATAATGTAATATAGGAGTCCCATTAGAATCCCAGGATATAGTCCCATGTCATTATGCGCAGTATAATGAAGCCAGGGGCCAGCTGGAGGCTGTACCAATCATGTCAGGGTCGTCTGTGGAGCTGAAGACAGCCCACCCAGGAAGCCAGAGATGAAGGATCAGGCAGTGGAAGGCAGGGGTGACCCTCAGTAGGGAGGCAGTGGTATGGACCGTGGAGTGGGTTGGGGACCATTCAGGAGTGCCGCAGGATCAAACGTTGGAAGAAGGTCCTCAGCAGGATGGCATGTTCGGTGGGGTTGGTTGGGTACCCAGGAGGCAAGAGGTGCAGGGTCACGCAGTAGAAGGCAGTGATGACTCACGGCAGGGTGGTAACAGCATGGAAAGTCAGAGAGGAGATGAGTTAGAACAGTCTCCATCAGATTTCAGAGAATGTGAGTTACAGCTTGACTGCCATGTATAGATGTTGGCTAAGTGATGAGAGAGAAAGAAGTGGAGAGGAAAGAGAGAGGAGGAGAAAGACAGAGTGAAAATTGTACAGCTTAACAGATGGGTGGTTTGTGGCGGCATTAATCTACATGTATTGCAGCATAACTAAGGAATAATGTATAACAAGCCAACACCACCAAAGGAATGGTCAGTGGCCACCAAGCCCTGGACGGGAGCTTACAGCAGAGGTAGTCCTTTCCAATAATACCGTGAGGAGGGGTGGCTTACCATACACCATCCCTAACTAAAGGGGTCAGTAAATAGAAAAGTTTTGAGTCTAGACTTAAAGGTGTTGAGGGTGTCTGCTAGGCAAATGTTAGAGGGGAGCTTGTTCCATAGGACAGGCGCACGATGGCAGTCAAGCTGTAATAAATGAAAAGTGTAGAACACTATGGATATGAAAACAAATTGTATTGTTACAGGTATATATGCGTATATAGCCATAATGTATGATCATACCCTCTGCAATAAATGAATATGTCCCATTGCTGGACTTCTGTACGATTTGAGTGGAAGAAATGGGTTCATGAAAACCCTCCACTATATACTCCCTGTCGTGCAGAACATGCTGTCTGTGATGGATAAGATCACACGATTCACAGAAGAGATGCTTTGGGAGACAATCAAGGCAGCGTATCACTGCCTCCTTACTGCAGTGGCCACAGGCCTACTGGACTTTAGCAGCAGACAGCAGAGCCTCCACTAGATTTTGGCTGCTTGGTTTTATCACCACTCTCATCCTGTCCTTGCTTCCTTGCCAACTTCATGTCATTGTGGCCAGGGTTCGAAATTAACACCCGCCAAATGCGGGTTAAAAATTATTTTGGCGGGTATTGATAAAAACTTGGTGATGCATGATCCAATCATGCAAATCATGTCAGAGACGCTCTGGCTTGTTTGTCCCCTCTGTTTGGGTCCAATCAACAACGAGAGCGCAAAAATACAAACAAGAAATAGGAAATATCAGATGAGCAAAGAGGACTGAGCTGGACAGCGAAATAAGCTAATATCAAAATGCTGCGGTGGTTAGGACAGACGTAAGGAGGCGAGTAGAGGAAGGAGGCAGAAGATGAAAATGTTGACAGAGTGTGCAAAACAAAGAGAAGGAAGTTTAATTGGCTAGTGTTTGATAGTAAAAATGCGGTCATGTTTTGTCAGATTTGCTGTGAGTACACAAAAGAAAAAAATTAAACAGTTTTGTGGTGGGGACCAGTAATTTTTAAATCAAGGCAGTAAAGGACCAGTTTAGCCTATAGTTTGTTGTGTGTAGGCTATTGCACTTTCTGTGCGTTTTTCATGCAATGTTAATAAAATATTCAAATTTTCATTAATTGGCATTCATAATCTCAATCTCATAATCAAAATTTCACCACGTAAATTTTTTGGCTAATGGAAATCCCAATTGGCTGGTAACTCCAGAAAGTTACCAGCCACTTTGGCTGGTGATCAAAAAAGTTAATTTCGAACCCTGATTGTGGCACCTCTGTAAAGGCTTTGTTAAGTTAAGTACATTTCGGGATGTGGACAGTTCTTTAGGTTTATAGAGGGTATAATAGATAGACTCCACTCCCATCTGAGTTCTGTTTTAATAGGCTACTTAGATCAGTGGTGTAGTGGTCCCTGGAGAAGTGGGTATACTCTCGTTTTCACCTTTAATAAAAAAAAAAAAAAAATTGTCACTATTATAAATGATCATAACTTGATTAGGAGCCGTTTGTAGTTACCACTGGTCTCACAAGCAACCTGGATGAATGTAAAATGTATTTATCATGAGGCAAACATGGTGTTTTGATTATTTCTACACATTTATTTAGATAAAATACTTAAAATCTGAAGTTGACAATGCATTCTTGTTCATATTTCATCTTAACTAAAACACACAAATAATTCTCTTCCGAACATAAAAACCAATCAGATAAACTTAAAAGTGCACTGTCATAAAATTGATATTAATTATTTTGTTTTCACTGGCTGAACACTACTTTTATAGCATACTTTGTTAGATATATATAAATATTAGGGGTGGTACGGTTCATGAAAGAAAAACTAACCGTTTGGTTCGCTTGTCACGGTTCGACGATTCATGGCATGCGCAATGTAGCCTTGTGCCTGTATGTGACCTCGTGCTCATATGTCTTTTTTTTTAATGCGCAAAATTAAATAGGCTGAGTTGTGGAGTGTAGGTGTTGCAGGTCACGTCACGTGTAGAAATGTCAAGTGGGAGAGAAATGGAAGGCTGCTCAGGAGGATGCACATATGATGCCAGGTATGTTACAGAACAGAACTGCGACTAAATGCAAGCATTGAGCAACACACATTCTAGCTACCCTATGCTAATGGCAACACTTCCAATTTATAAGTTCATCCAAGAAGACATCATCCCAGCGTTTTGGTAGATAGCGTAGCGAGTCTGTTAGGAACACAATTACTACTCTCCGCCAATGGGGCGCCGTTTGTAAAATGATGTGTGCAGTTTAACCCCCCAAGTTTTTGCTGATTTATTGACAAAAAGTGTTTAAAAAGACAACTACAAATTTTAACACTCTCCTTTTCACACATTTACATATAAATATGAGCAAATTGGTGAAGAAATAGTGATATAGAATTTTGTAGGATGTGTTTTATGAAGGGGAAAAAAGGACTTTAAATCCTAAATCTAAATATTAAATCTAAATCTAAATGTTAAATCTAGAATTTAAATATTTAGATTTACATGTAGGATTTAGATTTAACATTTAGGCCACACCAATAAAATTAGTTGGTTCTCTGATTTTTTCAGGAAAAATATGGAGCGCACGAGCGAAAAAAAAAAAAAATTCTGAAGGTAAATTAGCACATTCACAGTTAATGCTCATTAAAGACATTTACTCATGTGATTAGGAAAAACTAAATGTGGCCTAATTTATAAACTTAACTTTCACACCTCACAGCACACTTTTTGTCATGCCGGTTTTAGGCAATGTGTCATTCTATGTTATGTAAAGGTTTGTCATTTATTTAAGAGTTTGTGAATCTAAGCACCAAGCAGGCTGGCTGTGGAATTGAGGTATGACATACAATGTAGACTACCTCCTGTAGCCTACGTTCAAACAGTTCATTAGAACGTCAAAATCACATTGATTCACCAGATAGCAATTAGATAGTGACTAAAACTCAGTGATCAGCGCAACGGAGATGATATTCATCAACGTGTAGTCACGTGAATCTAGAAAAGAGACAATTTTTTTTGCATGAGAAACAGAAGTGTGTGCGCGCGCGCGCAAGGATGTGAGTAGGCACATGCTATTCATTTATTTATTGATTGATTTTGATGGTGAAACACTTTGAATGGGTTTTTTTTTTCGCCTCTCAATCAATGAAATATCAAACTCACCTCCAGAGTTGCACAAGCAGACTGCTCTCGGAACCGTGAGTAGCCTACAACTGCGCAAACTTCTCATGTCTCTTCTCTCTTACGCTCTGAAGTGAAAGGCGCGATTTGGTTTTCGACATCACGTGAACGCAGCATGCTGTTTTTTTCAGTATTATAGCTATCAGCCATGGTGTTTTTTATGTTCGTGTGAGTTCGAATTGAATTTTATTTTTATTTCATTTTGCATTTTTTTCAAGCGGCGAATCCGAGAACCAACTAATTTTATTGGTGTGGCCTTAGCATAACATTTAGGAAATCTAAGGCTATGTGTAGATTTAAAGTTTTAATATTAAATCCTAAATTTAAATGTTAAATGTTGAATCTAAATGTTAAATCTGAATCTAAATGTTAAATCTAAATCTAAATGTTTAATCTAAATGTTAAATGTAGAGTTAACATAGGTGGTGGCCAGTAGGTGGCAATGTCAACTTTGGTAGAACTCGTGAAAGTGCAGGTTTTGTGACCACCCGTCTGACTGAGAGAGCGTTTGTGACCAACCATTTGGCTGAGAGAGTGGAGGTGCTGAGCAGACACCCTTTGAATGTTGGTAGGTTTTCAAATCAATCTTTATTCTGTAATTATTGAATGGCAATTAATCCCTTAGAACAATTGTTTGCATGATACATGAATAATTGTGTCCAGTGTGCATTTCATACTGAAAGAGAACTTGCTAGCGTAGCCTACTAGCATAGTCTAAAGTCTGTGTGATATGTAAGGAATTATTCGGGCTAATATTTGGACTAATTATTTGGGTCATTTTTATGTCGGGCTATTTATATTATTGCTTTACGTTTTTAAACCTTGTCTCACAGCTTTTCTCCAACGTTGCCGCCAAAATATATGGACCAAGAAACAATCACAGCTATTCAGACGGCTGTCGCCTCTGGCGTAAGGTCTGCGTTAGCGTCCATGTCGGTAAGAATTTACCTTCCTTATTAGACATGACTTGTCTCGATACAATTATAAATTTTATGTTTATATATTGGGCTCTGCATCACAGGGAACGTTCTAAGAACGGTGTTGAAGTTTTGGTATGGTCCATTGGATACCTTAAGATACCCAAAACAGTAACAAGGTAAATGCCATTTGACATTCTATGACTCCTTTAAACTAAATAAATGCTATATCTTACTGGTCTTACTGCAGTGGTAGCTGAGGTTGTTGGTCCAGCCATTGATGGACCAGCCGTTTCTGATGCAGTCTACAGTAAAGAGATCATGTTAAAATACCAAAAATAGACTGATACTAATTCAACATACACTGCAGAGTGCAAACTTTAACTACAGAACTGACTTTGACTGTCATTGAAGTTTTTCATGTAGGGAGCACTGAGAATAGGCAAGGTAACCACACAACAAATAACTCAGGCTTTACTTTATATTATAACTCATGTTTACATTTGCTTCATTCAAACCCCTCACCGAAATGGATGTGTTTAAACTTCTCACTTGCAGCCGTCCTACAACGTGCCCTCTGGACCCGATTCCAACCAACCTTTTGCAATCCATAGCTCCAACCATCACACCAGCTATCACACATGTGATCAACGCATCACTATCAACAGGAATCTTCCCTACTGCATTCAAGCATGCTCACACGGTTCCCGCGGGGTCTTAAAAAGTCTTAAAAAGTCTAAAATTCAAAAAGTGAAATTTAAAGGGATAGTTCGGTTTTTAACACATTAAGCCCCTTTCACAGGTTGTCTAAAATGCAATAAAGTGGTTGACATCGAAATTTTGACGATTGCTTCTGTCTCGGCTATTTGGGAAATGTAGAATCACCTCTGCCTGCCTTCAAAATGGCTAGCAATGGGCATGTGTTGTTTCTATCCTTAAAACACTGGTTTTAAAAAAGTGCTACTCACCAAGTGGTTAGTGGTGCTCAATGATGTTCCAAAACATGTATCGTAGCAAAATAAAGCTTCCGTCATGTTTTATTTGGCATATTGTTTATATGAAGGAGCAAATAGATCCCTATGGGACAAAATGGCAAATAAAACATGACAGAAACTGTATTTTGCTACGATACTTGGGTTGGAACATCAGCAAACGCCACTAATCACTCCATGAGTAGCACTTTTTTAAAACCAGTGTTTTAAGGATAGAAACAACACATGCCCATTGCTAGCCATTTTAAAGGCAGGCAGAGGCGATTCTATATTTCCCAAATAGCCGAGACAGGAGCAATCATCAAGATTTTGGTGTCAACCACTTTATTTCATTTTAGACAACCTGTGAAAGGGGCTCAATGTGTTAAAAACCGAACTATCCCTTTAAGGCCTTAAAAAGTCTAATAAACGCAAGTCTAGGTCTTAAATTTAATTGACCCAAGTCTTAAAATTATTTCCTCCGTTCATTTAAGCATTGTTCGCTGAAAAAATCTGAGAGTTTTCAGAGACAGTTGACAAGAACATGGGCAAGTGTATATTTAACGAGACCTGGCTCGATAACAGCGAGTTTTGCAGCTGGTTACAAGCTGTCCCCGACAATAAACATGAAGCTCGCAGCAAAATATGCAAGAAGAATCTACAGTTAGCGACATTGGGCGTAAAGGCACTGGAGTCCCATGCCAAAGCTGATAAACACCAGCTTGCCAGCTTGTTCATCAGTAAAATTGAAATGTTTTTGGAATATCTGGGATCATATGAATGTTTCAATCAATGTGTTGTGTTGGTCTTAATTTTCTAACATAATGGTCTAAAAAGGTCTTAAAAAGGTCTTAAATTTAACTAACTGAAACTTGCAAGAACCCTGTGCTTAGGTAACACCTCTACTCAAAAAACCCTCTCTTGCTCCCGACCAGGTGGGAAACTACAGGCCGGTCTCTCTCCTTCCGTTCCTTGCTAAAACTATTGAAAGGGCGGTATTCAAACAGGTTACCGAATTCTTGAGCCAACAGAATCTACTTGACCACAACCAATCTGGGTTTAAGAGTGGCCACTCCACTGAAACAGCTCTACTATCTGTGGTTGAAGCCTTAAAAGAAGCCAGAGCGGAATCAAGGTCATCTGTACTCATCCTGCTTGACCTGTCAGCTGCGTTTGATACGGTAAACCACAGTATTCTATTATCTATACTGTCAAACATGGACAACAAGGGTGATGCATACTACTGGTTCAAATCCTACCTCACTGGGCGACTGTTCAAAGTATCCTGGCTAGGACACACCTCTGCACCTTACCACCTTGCTACTGGAGTGCCCCAAGGATCTGTGTTGGGCCCCCTTCTTTTCTCCATCTATACCACTTCTTTGGGCCAAATCATCCGCCAGCACGGCTTCTCTTACCACTGCTATGCCGATGATACCCAGCTCTATCTGTCATTCTCACCCGATGACCCAACCATCCAAACGCGAATTCAGATTGCCTCTCTGACATCTCTGCATGGATGCAAGACCATCATCTCCAGCTGAACCTCTCAAAAACCGAACTGCTGGTCCTCCCAGCTAAACCAACTATTCACCACAACATTTGCATCAACTCTGGCTCCTTGTCTCTTGCTCCCTCACGGGTAACCAGGAACCTAGGTGTTATGATTGATGACCAGCTGACCTTCAATGACCATGTTGCTTCTGTTGCCCGGGCCTTCCGCTTTGCATTATTCAATATCAAAAGATCAGACCATACCTAACTCAACAAGCCTCCCAATTGCTGGTTCAAACTATGGTCCTCTCACGCCTTGACTACTGCAATGCCCTTCTGGCAGGACTTCCTGCCTGTGCCGTCAAGCCACTTCAGATGATCCAAAATGCTGCGGCGCGTCTCATCTTCAATCAGCCGAAGAGGACGCATGTCACCCCTCTGCTAATCGTTCTCCACTGGTTGCCTCTGGCGGCTCGCATTAAATTCAAATAACTGATGCTGACTTACAAAGTGCTTAGAGGATCTGCCCCTTTCTATCTAAGCGCTCTCATAAAGGCTCAGGCTACCCCCAGACAACTCCGGTCCTCCAAGGACTGTCGACTGGCAGTCCCAGCACCTCGCCCAAGGCAATCCAGACTCTTCTCATGTGTCGTCCCACGCTGGTGGAATGACCAACCAAAAACAATCAGAACAGGACCATCTCTGGAGGCCTTCAAAAAGCTCTTAAAGACCCAGCTATTCAGAGAACATCTTCTATCGTAGCACTAAAATGAACTGAAGCCCTATTCCCTAGCACTATGCTCCTTAAGGTTTCTGCTATGTAGCTTGATTGTTATCTTCTTTTTGTAAGTCGCTTTGGATAAAAGCTTCTGCTAAATGCATAAATGTGAATGTAAATGTAAATGTTTACTATGCTGCTGTAACACAGCTCACATTGAACAAACACGTGTGTTGACGTGACAGAGGAAGAGAGAAGGGTCGGTGTGTGTGCTAAAAGGGGCACACATCGGGCCATTATTTTCACACTCTTTTAATCACGCAGCTTTCCTAAAATATCATGTCAACATTGACCCAGCTAGAAATTCTAGGTTCCTGGGATGTTCTTAGAACGTCCCCTGTGATGCAGAGCCCAATACATAAACAGCCCCCGTGTAATTTATAATTGTATCGAGACAAGTCATGTCTAATAAGGAAGGTAAATTCTTACCGACATGGACGCTAACGCAGACTTTACGCCAGAGGCGACAGCCGTCTGAATAGCTGTGATTGTTTCTCGGTCCATATATTTTGAGAAGGGTCTGGCTGCAGACCTGCACCTCAGAGCTGCACCACAGACCTGCATGCTCAGTCATCTAAACTTCCTCTGCACGTGACGTCGACACCTGCACTCTATGGTACCTGCGCCATTCATTTTCGCGCCATTTGCAATCTGAAGTGCTGAAGTTTCTGCCGTTATGGTACAATGTTGCTCCAAGGCAACATTTTTTTAAAAAACTTTTATTCATTTTGTTCAAATGTCCCGTTTTAAGATGGAAAAACATGCTTGGAAAAACATGTTTTTAACCCATTGCAATCATAATTCTGTCTGTCTTGTTACGTTAGAATCTGGAGCATAAATTTTCCTCGGCGTCATGGCAACCGAACGTACTTGAATCAGAGACGGTTGTGTTCTAAAATATCTTGGCTTGAATCTCTCTGTTTTCGCTGTACACATTACAAATTGGCTTTTTCAGATTTATCCACCTCAGTGATTTTTTTCAAAAAGCATTGTTTACGGTGTTGGAATATTCCTTATTAGTGTGTACGGAATGGCTAACCGGATAAAGAATTATGTGTGTTCAAATTTATCCAGGTTAATGTGTACATGGCCTTATTTCCGGTTTATTTGTGTCGATTGCAAGGGACATTGCAGGCACTGTAGTGTGCTGGTTTCGATTGCAAGTGATGTCAGAGGAAGTTTGGATGACTGAGCGTGCAGGTCTGTGGTGCTGCTCTGAGGTGCAGGTCTACAGCCAGACCCTATTGTATATTTTGGCGGCAGCGTTGGAGAAAAGCTGTGAGACAAGGTTTAAAAATGTAAAGCAATAATATAAATAGCCTGATTAACCCCGACATAAAAATGACCCGAATAATCAAATAGTCAGAATATTAGCCCAAATAATTCCAGGCATGCCAATCCCTCACCTTTCGGCGAAATTCGCCGTTTTGAAATCAATATGGGCCGTTTATGTGAATCGTGCAGATCCGAGGAGATTTTTTTTGGGGGGGGGGGGGTCGAGTGAGCAGATGACGTCACTGAACAGCTCTCCAGACTGTATGTGGATCGCAGAACAACTTTGCTAAACATTTGGTCACATACAGGGTTACAGCCAATCGAGATCAACTGGGACAATCTACTGCTGGTTGCCAGTTCTCTCTTCCGAATATTCCATTGAGTCAGGCCGCAAAGTTACCTGTTTGTATCTATTGACCTGGCAACCTCTTCTCCCCACTGGTTTTGAACACGCTGTTAACTGTTTGCAAGATTAACTCAATGGCGCTGTATAGAGAAAAAGAAAATCCTTGTTCACGTCGGATGGTTTTCAAAAACAGAACACACTCGATTTGGGTGTTTTTTGAGAGCTAGAAAGCCTACGTTGTGTTTTTTTTTTTCTGATGACCTATCTTGACATGGGTTTAGAACTGTTCGCTACAACTTGCCTTGAACACCATGATAAGCTCCGGTTTGCTTGATATTGTTAATAATGTTAGCTTGTTTTTAACGATAGGCCTACGTAACAGAAACACTGGTCGGCAGTAATGTTATTAATTGATTCATAAAATATAATGATTTCGAGCCATTTAAAAATGGCGAACGCGTCTCGCGTTGTACACTTCTGCCTTCATCCATTGACTGGCGCAAGTTTTTTTCAGCGTGAGAGACCACAGTGGTGACAGGAAAGCCTTGCCTTGTCTTTAGACCATAAGCAACTAAGCTGTAGTGTAAAGTTGCTTTGTTAGTAGTGTTTTTATTCTCTGCTCTTGCCTTTGTTGCTTGTCACCATTTAAAAGTCAATTTACTTCTGGCTGTTTTACAGGTTTATTAACTTCTGATGTGAACAAAGTATTTATTTATTTATTTGTAAGAGGAATACCTCTTGAGATGCGACATCTCATTTTCAAGAGGGTCCTCAAAATAGCAGACAATACAGATGACAGTACAGTAGACTGGACATAGACAAAAGACAAAGCATAGTACAATAGACAAAACATAGTAATTTATCTTATTTACATAGTGTATTTATCTTTGTTATTGTTAACCCCAGAAGTTATTAAAGTTAACACATCATAATTAACACATCATTCTTTAAATCCACATATCAAAGGTAGAGAGAAGAAATTACTAATAACAAGCATTAATGGTTGCATTTACATCTGTTAATTGTTTGTAAGTAAGTAAACAACAGTACCTTAAATTGCCTTAGAGATGTTAATGATCTCAGTGACCCTGGTAGGCTATTCGAGTCGAAGGGAGCTTTGAATTTAAATGCACGCCTGCCACTTTCTTTATTGATGTGAGGCACAATAAAACATAAATGTTCTGTGTGCCTTAGTCTATAGTTTGTATGGTGAGGTATAAGGTATTGTTGCAGATATATTGGATAGTTAAGGTGTGTGCATGTAAAAATGACCTGGAACCAGTGGAACTGTCTTCTAGCATTAAGTGACAGGATTTTCAGCAATTCGTACAAATCACAATTATGTGTTCTGTAGTGACATCTCAACACAAACCTTCAAATGCTATTAAATGTAACTGTTAAGGGCTTAAGATTCGACTCTGTTGTATTCTGATATATTATATCAGCATAGTCAATCATTGGGAGCAACAGTTGCTTCATAATTCTTAACCTAGTCTCCTGTGTAAAGCATTTAATAGATCGGTACAACATCTTGAGATTACAATTAACCTTCATAACAAGAGAATGTATGTGATTTTTAAAGGAAAGTTGTGAGTCAATCCAAAGGCCCAAGTATTTATACTTATCCACTCTACCAAGAGGTGAGCTGTCAAGAAAGTTAGCTGCAATACTGGTTTGATTTAAGGTAGCAGATCTGGTTGGAAACAGCATGCAGCATGATTTTTTCTTATTTAACATCAGATCATTACTTTGAAACCATCTTTGAATATTATCAAAGTCAGATTGAAGATTTTTCTGTATTTTAACTATGCTAATATCAGAGGAATAGATCACTGTGTCATCTGCGTATAAATGTATTGAACAATCTGAACAAATTTGAGGGAGGTCATTAATAAAGATTGAAAATAGGAGAGGGCCCAGTGATGACCCTTGAGGAACACCCTTTTCCATTATTGCAAAGTCAGATAGACTATCCTGACACAATACACACTGCTGTCGGAAATGAGTAATCACTGTTTATTCTGGCATCTGGGTGACCATTTTAGAGAAACCAGCTGCTCTTTAACACTGTGTAGTGTCAGTGTAGTGTAGCTGGTAGAAAAGAAAACTATAACTATTTCGTGTTTGGTTAGTAATGTTAATATCTACTCAGTGTGGGTTAACAGAGCTCAATATATTCCTTCCTTCCGTCCGTCCGTCCGT
>JAGFZM010000188.1:126805-175692 GCA_017657215.1 Limnothrissa miodon | reverse complement strand
TCCCCCCCCCCCCCCCCCCCCCAACACCCATCCATACACACACATGTGCACACACAACGCGTCTCGCATTGTACACTTCTGTATCCCCCCCCCTCACCTTTTTGACCCCTGACCCGTTAACATGCCTGTAATTCCTTACATATCACACAGACTTTAGACTATGCTAGTAGGCTACGCTAGCAAGTTCTCTTATAGGATGAAATGCACACTGGACACAATTATTCATATATCATGCAAACAATTGTTCTAAGGGATTAATTGCCATTCAATAATTACAGAATAAAGATTGATTTGAAAACCTACCAACATTCAAAGGGTGTCTGCTCAGCACCTCCACTCTCTCAGCCAGATGGTTGGTCACAAACGCTCTCTCAGTCAGACGGGTGGTCACAAAACCTGCACTTTCAAGAGTTCTACCAAAGTTGACAGTGCCACCTACTGGCCACCACCTATGTTAACTCTACATTTAACATTTAGATTAAACATTTAGATTTAGACTTAGATTTAGATTTAACATTTAGATTTAGATTTAACATTTAGATTTAGGATTTAATATTAAAACGTAAAATCTACACATAGGCTTTAATTTCCTAAATGGTATGCTAAATGTTAAATCTAAATCCTAAATCTAAATATTTAAATTCTAGATTTAACATTTAGATTTAGATTTAATAATTAGATTTAGATTTAACATTTAGATTTAGGATTTAAAGTCCTTTTTTCCCCTCCTTAAAAACACACCCTACAGAATTCTATATCAGTATTTCTTCACCAATTTGCTATT
Organism: Limnothrissa miodon; assembly: GCA_017657215.1. Taxonomy (NCBI): domain Eukaryota; kingdom Metazoa; phylum Chordata; class Actinopteri; order Clupeiformes; family Clupeidae; genus Limnothrissa; species Limnothrissa miodon. The sequence continues at coordinate 174,908 of JAGFZM010000188.1, read as the reverse complement.
TATATGTAAACGTGTGAAAAGGAGAGTGTTAACATTTGTAGTTGTCTTTTGAAACACTTTTTGTCAATAAATCAGCAAAAACTTTTTACAAACGGTGCCCCATATCCGCCGCATATAAAGCAAGCTGCCACCTATTTTCAATTGAAATATCCTTACCCCAACTTAAACAAGTTGATCCATACTGTCTCGTCTCCATGCACCGAATTGCTCTGGCATGCGATGCTACTTTGTTATTATTTAGCTTAGCCTTGTAGTTCCTTCAATAAAGTCCTAACGGAGAAGTAGTTAGAAGGGACCGCACACATCCATGTCCTTTCTTATCTTCATGCCTAAAGTTAACCAATCTAATCAGTGAAAGCAGCGAGTACCAGCCAATTAGAGGCAGAGGATGGTGGGTCATGGCTTCACCATCCTTGAGGAAAAACGGGCAATCTAGTTCACAAATATTAAGACTGAAAGGTGCGCATCAAGGGGGATTTAGAAGTGGGTATACGCGATGTTGACTGAAAAATAAGTGGGTAGGCCTAAACGCCGTATACCTGCGTATACCCTGGATTACGCCACTGACTTAGATCAATAAAAGAGTAGGCTCGAGGCACAAGCAGGGAACTGTTAGAGTTTGAATGCGTAAAGCGACTAATATGCTACAGCAATACTACACCTTTCTAAGATGGCATGTGGCAAATAGGCTATTTAACAATCACTGACAAGAATGAAGAAGAAAATGAATTGAACTAGGCTACATCCTAGGCTACTACACATCACAACATGCCACTGCAAGAGGCAAAATAAATTCACGTATATCAGTAATTCAACTATTTTTTTGGGTGCGTGGAGTAGATATAAGACTAAAATGTACGTGCAATGTCACCTTTTACTTTTGAGGTGGAGCCCGCGAGCCCCTTCTGAAAGAACCGAGGCAGAAACAGACTAAAGGATAATTCGGGAGAGAGAGATACGGGGCATGTGTATGATCACGTAGGTTGGTTAACTCCCGTGTCTCGCATAGCCGGGTCTTCTGGGGTGATCATCAATTCAGCTGAGCATTTTTCCCCACAAATTTGTCTCTTCAGGCACCGAATTTATCAAGATGCATCGGATCTTATGGGCAGTGCTGTTTTCCACGGTTTGGGCAGAGAAGACGCCCAGGCTGAAATTTGTAATCCAAGGTACGTTTTACAGCAGAATAAAGTGTTTGAGACATTTCTGGGGCGAGATGTTTTAATAATGTACACTATTTTATTAAACTCTTCGCGTTTTTTTTTTCATTCTTTTATGTCGGAATGGTTAAATGGCTGAATGATTGGTAGCCCAGAAAATTCCGGTGGAAGCCACTACTTTATCGCCAGTTATGAAGAGAGAAAGATGCAAATTAATGACAGTCTGCATAGACTACTCATGATATGCTGGATATACCGGAGTGTAGGCCTAGTGTATGCATCAATACATGAATAATGCCAAGTTAATCAATTTGCAAAAATCGCAAAAACAGCAGAAGGAACAGTAGAACCTATTTGTCTACTAGATGAGCGTCATCACTTAACCACTTGTGGAGTCAGCTAATCAAGTATTAGCCTACACCAGATCTTGAAAAGGCGCAGCATCTTAGTATAAGCGAATGAATGATTTTTAGGGCTGTTGAGACCTTACAACGACCCAATAGCGATCCTGGTCCTGAGGCGAGTTCAATTGTCTGCTTCGCAGCCAGCTCGTATCTGACTGCCCACACACAGATATACTGTATCGCTACTATGTGCAGCTAACGGTTTGGTATCCTGTCACACAACCACATTAAGTCTAAGCTCATCAGTGTTTTTTTTAGTGGAGATGGTTTTGCGTTGCAGAGCTGCAATGCAGTTGCTTATGCTAGGAATGATGGCACTGCAGCAGAAGCTTGCCGGTGGCTCACTGAAAGCTGAGCAATAAGCGCCCTCGAAAGTCGCGCGCGCGCGCGCACACACACACACACACACACTCTCTCTCTCTCTCTCTCTCTCTCTCTCTCTCTCTCTCTCTCTCTCTCTCACACACACACACACATCAGTCAGACACTGGATAGATGGAAAATTCCACTCATCCAGGGTACTTATATTTATTCAAAGCACGTTTATTCTCAGGCAACCATTTATATGACCAGATGTTTATAGGACCTATGCTGACATAGATGTATAGAACCTGCAAACTGGTCTTGCAAAACGATAGACCTACCTCATAGGCATTTATCAACATCTGTCTAATCACACCCTACAGAACCAGACAGGTTTCATTTCGAGAAACCAGAGAACTACATAACTGTATACCACAAGCAGGGAACCGATGTCCTCTACGTGGGAGGCCAAGCAGTAATCTACATGCTGACATTCACTGACAAAGGAGTCCTAAACACTAAGGTAGGCAGTGACTTAGTAACCCTACACTCGTACACAAGTGTTTCTCTGCTCAAGCTCTGACCCAGTGAAAAGACAGGGAAATAGATTATCTAAACCTCTCTTGCATATTCATACTGTTTCTCCAAGTCGAGGAAGCATCCTTAACGGCTGCTTTTTTGAGGATTCCACTTCATTGGACATCGCCAAGTACTGTTCCATTGTCAAGGATACTTCAAAATTTTATCAAGTACTGAGTCCTTCTTTTGTAGATTTTTCAAGGATGCACTGATGGATCCTTGGCATTGTTAAAATACCCATAATCCTCCACTTTTCTTAACGAGTGGGCTAGATTTAAACCAAAGATTCTAGAGCGCTGGGCTTTAGAATCTTTGATTTAGACACACTTGCGAGCCTGTTCCATTTCACCCGATTTGAATGTTACAAAGGTATGAAGCCTCGTCTCCATAGTGTACGGCTTTTAAGGCCAGTGTTCTAGCGAGGAAGCGTTCTTGACTTTGAGAAACAGTGTCAGTGTAGTGTAGTAGTAGTGTGTAAAGTGTAGCTTTAAATTAGAAATGTAACATAAACATGGTGGCATGTTATAAAATTGTCATGTCTTTTTGAACTTGGTAAAAAGGATTCTGTGTATAAACAATGTATTTTCTCATTAGATCCCTGTATTAACAAATCAGAGCACTAAGGAATCATGTCTCTCCAAAACTGCCTGGGGCAAGGTATGTTGTTGTATCTGGAATATATGCACTGCATATTCTGAGCAACATTCAGTTTTCCTTTTGACCATGATTAGTTGACAAGAAAATGTCAGGTAGCTTTTGCTTTGACTTTTGAAGAGCCTCTGTACTGCTTGGCTATTGTTTGAGAGCATACTGAATCAGCTGTTCATGGGTTTCAGTCATGTGACTATTTCTGTTGTTGCCGCCATTTGTAGGACCGAAACGTCGAAGAGAATGAATGAGAATGATTAGCCAGCTCATCTCTCTGGTGACAAAAAGCAACAAAAAAAAAAAAAAAATTGGAATTTCGGTCTTTTGACATAAAGTGGTAGAATGGGATATAGTTAAATTATCGCAAAAAAAAACTTTCAGTAAAAATCTAGGTATGATGTTATGTTATTGCCATGTATGGACCAGTAGCCTATGGTAAAAACTACAAATATTCCCGCTGAGCCTCATTAGCCAGTTGAAACCGAAAAACCGATCAGATATTTTTTTATCCTAAAGCATTACTCAAGCCATCAAAATACATTTAGAAGACTGTAAGTGTTTTTTGAATGTTCACTGCACTGCCGCATCTAAGTAGCCAGTTCAATTGACTAGTGGAAGCTACAGTAACTGTTATGTGCTGCTGCTTTTAGCATCAGTAGGGGGTCATCCCTATGATCCCCGGGTCCTATGTTCCTGGCTCTCGTGCAAAGAAGGTAACCCTAAAAAAAAAGGGTCCTATGTTTCCCGGGTCCTATGTTCCCCGGGTCCTATGTTTCCCTCTTTGTATGAGAATGGGGAACATAGAACCCTTTTTAAAAAAAAGGTTCTATGTTTTCCAGTTATACAATAAAAACATATAAAGCCTGCCTTTTGTAACTTGGTGTTCATTATACGGAGATATGCATATTTTATAAAATATGCACTGTTTGAGCCTGTTACTCTTCCGACACTTACATATGTGAACTAGAAGCCCACTGTACACTGGCGTGCACAGATAGAGACGAGGTGGTGCCAAAGCACTTGCCCCTCTGCCTTCTGTCCGAAAAAGTTCCCTTTTGATTTTTTTTTCTTACAGTTTACTGAGGCCAATGTTGACATAATATTTTAGAGAAGCTGCGCGATTAAAAGAGTGTGAAAATGAAGGCCCGATATGTGCCTCTTATATGTGAACACGCATGTGAGGCGCGTTGCAGCATGGGCGAAAATCCCACACTCTCATTTTTCACACTCTATTGTGGAAAATATATGTATATATATCTAAAATAACTGTATAAGCAGAAAAGGAAAAATAATTCTGAAACAGTTGAGTTCACCCTCCCTTTCCTCACAGTGGTTTGGCCCAATGCCTGCTTCCCCAGTTCATCTCACGTAGCCTACTCTACATAGTCGGAAGCGTGGCTGCGGCTCAATGAAGTTGAACGCTAGTACTAGGGTATTTCATTAACATTGAATAAATCGATTCTCTTTAATGTAGTTGAGGCTGACTCATTTATAAATGCTGATTACCCATGTAATTTTCCACAAATCTTCTATATTAGCATAAAAAGTTTTGGCTACTTATACTGTATCTTCTTAACGTTAGCTTGTTTATGTGGCATTTAGTACATGGGCCTGTTGTGTGCTCTTCCCCTGCCCCATTCTGTTGTCCGCACAAATTCTCAAATTACTGTAATTAAGTAATTTTTTGGGTACCTTTACAAGTAATTACGAGTACAATTTACACCATGTAATCTACTTCACTACGTATAAAATATAAAGTCACTACTGAGTAGCCTATGCCTACAATTTGAATTAATATTCAAACTTTACAGCCAATATTAGCCTGGGCCCACCCATACTTCATGTGACGCTACATTCAATTTCGCGAGCAAGTCAGTCAGTCAGCAAGTAAGGCTGCCGTTTTAGAGGAATTATTTTTCCCAAATCTGTGGGCACCAATGAGAAACAAGCTTACGCATACGTCATCGGAATGAGTGGTCTGATTAGTTGTAGATTTGTCAAGTAGTATACAGAGGCATCTGATGGACGCAGGTTAAGCCCGCCTCCCAGAAGATGTTTAGGAATGTAGGATGGCCAGACTAAGCCCCCATGAGCTTTGTCGCGCAAGCCAGGCTAGCCAATATGGACATAGGCTTACAACCGTGACCGTGTAAACTAAAAAGAAGAACATTGAACCAGAGAATTTTCAATATGGGGAGAACGACCACTCTCAGAACCGGGTTGTACTGCAACGAGAGGGCGCTCCCGATCAAGTGAATTAGCTAAATGCTAGCATGTTACACGGAAAGCGGCCCATCCTATGAAAAACAGAAAGGAGATTTTATGTGACGTTTTATTTCATTTCTAGTGGAAAATATGTACTCAGGTAGCTACTATCACAAATATGCTGTCTCCAGCCAGTTTCCATCCAACTGCCTTTTTTTTGACATCTGAAGTTTTGATATTGCATTAATGCGCTAAAGTTAAACAGAAAAATATTATGTCGACATTTACAAAATTTGATCGATAATTAGCATTTCCATCAGCTATATCGGTAAAAAATTGAAGCGATAAAATATAAATATAAAAACTCCTTTGAATGGAAACCTGGTTACTGTCAACCGTGAAAACGATGTAAAACTATGCAAATACACAAGCCAAGTTACCAGATCTGACGTTGAGAGCTGCAAATATATCCCAAGCAACTGTTGACATTTATTTTATGTGCTTTGAACATAGATATTTTATACTGGTGAATCAAATCGAATGCTTGCTATTGACAGCTCAAAAAAAACATCCATTGGTTAAAAAGTAATTAAACTCTGAAAAGTTTTTGAGAAAAGTACTCTTGCTTTTTTTTTTTTTTTTTACTTTTACTCAAGTATTTTTTTTAACACCAGTACTTTTACTTGTAATTGAGGCCACACCAATAGAATTAGTTGGTTCTCAGATTAGCCGCTTTAGTTACTATCTAATTGCTATCTGGTGAATCAATGCGATTTTGACATTCTTATGCCCTGTGATGAACTGTGACAAAATGAGTTTGAACGTAGGCTACAGCAGCCTAGACGTAGTCTACATTATATGTCATACCTCAGTTCCACAGCCAGCTGGCTTAGTGCTTAGATTTACAAACTCGTAAATAAATGACAAACCGTCAAACCTTTAAATAACATAGAATGACAGAATTATGAATTACATTGCCCAACAAAAAGTGTGCTGTGAGGTGTGAAAGTTAAGTTTATAAATTAGGCCACATTTAGTTTTTCCATTAAATGTCTTTAATGAACATTACTCTCAGTAAATTACTTTCAGTACTCTTATCACCTCTGCTCACAGAGTACAATATATGATGGCAATAAATATGTGTGTACTTCATTTTTGACATTTAATGTTAGATCATTAAGTGAAGTTATAACACATGCAGTCATCACACAGAACTATAGTTATATCTGGGTTTAGGCAAATTAGGAAAAAAAAACATTGATTTGTTGCCGCAGCAAATAAAAAATGTACTAATCTGCTCCACTGTATTAGGACTTTTTTTAGCTTTGTTATTATTAAAAGTGTATTCTACCAAGACCACCTACGTCTGTTAATGTAAAGTGTTATTCATTCACTAAGGTGGCAGCCGTGGCCTACTGGTTAGGGCTTTGGTCTTGGTTGCCTACCAATGACTGTTAGTGTAAGTGCCTTTGAGCAAGGCACCTAACCCCTCACTGCTCCCCGGGCGCCACTGCAGCCCACAGCCCTGGGTTAGTGTGTGCTTCACCTCACTTTGTCTGTCACTAATTCACGATTGGGTAAAATGCATAGACTAAATTTCTTGTGTGTGAAAATACACTTGGCCAGCATAAGTATTCTAAATTCTAGTCCTTGAGGAGAGTTAAAAATTTTCTATAGCATATCAGTGACGTGTTTTAGGGGGTTCTAGGGAATCTTAAACAGAATGTGGGAAAAGATTTATAACTGCCACCCTGTTGGGAGCGCCGTTGCTCAGTTGGCTCAGGCACCATACCTTAAATCCGGGGACCTGAGTTTGAGTCCGACCCAAGGTCATTTCCCGATCCTAACCCATCTCTCTGCCTCATTTCCTGTCATTCTTCACTGTCCTATCCGATTAAAGGCAAAAAAACCCCTAAAATGTCTTTAAAAAACTGCAACCCTTTTGCCACTGTAATGCATTCACATTTTGGTATTGCAGTAATATTTATCCAGAAATCTTAAATGTTATAGCAAGCTGCATGGTGCAGGAGATACATGAAAGTAGCCTAATCATTTCATTGTAAACAGTTGGTCTGTATTCAACAGTGGTTGACAAAAACTTCTATACTCATTTCAATGTAAACAGTTGGTCTGTTTTCAACAGTAGTTGAAAAAAGCTTCTATAGTCTTTGATTCTAGATATTTATATAAACAAATGGGGTCCTTCGATAATCTCCCAGACAGATAATCAGCCCACAAAAAGATTTCTGGCCAATCCAATTGGTGGGTTGAACCGGTTATACAATTGAAATGTTTTGACCATTTTTATATTTCTTATGAAATTCTCTTCTACTTTTTCCCATCTGACAGCACTTGGTAGTGCTCTGGACAATTGCTTCAACAGTTTACCATTATCTGTAGCCCCAATGTCTGTGTGCATGTACACTGAACCCATATTTTTATATAGCTCCAAATGTGACTCATCTAGAATTATGGAGGATGTATTTTCACTTATATTTTCAGCTGGAGTGTGATAATTTCATCACCGTTATTAAAGAAGTCAATGATACATACGTGATTTGTGGAACAAACGCAGGCTCTCCTAAATGCTGGATGCTGGTAAGTCTACTTCCTCCATTCCGTGTTCCCATGGCATTGCTGGTCATCATATTTATAATTAATTAGAACATAAACATTGTGTTATGATCTTATTCTTATTTATCAGAAGATGTTTTTAATGTTATGTAAAGGCTTTTAATATGGTACATGCTCAGCAAAGGTACAAGACAGGAGGATTGGGAATTTATTTTTGGATTGATTATCACCATCAACATGATATTTTCTGTGCTTAGCATTCCAACTAGGACAACATATAGCTGATAAAGTTTTTGAGAATCTGCTTACATTTGAATTTACATTCACACTTTTTGCAAAGCCTCTGGAACCTTTAGGGATATATTTGCTTCCAGTATGGCAGATTCTTAACCAGTTGCTACTGCTTGTTCATGATGAATATTACAAGATAGAAAGCTTTATTCGTTCACTGTTATCATTTCAGCCCTCCCTCTTTTTACTGATTGGCCTGCATAGCACCCTCTGTTCACTGCTTGGTCCACATACCTCAAAGTCATTGGAAACCTAAGCCTGTGGATAGATCTTTGATGCAGTGGTGAAGATAATGCAGTACAGTAGGTAGTGAAAATATGTGATTTTAGGATTGCTGCCTCTGTAAATAGTACACATGATGATATATTCTTAAATCAATAGTCCACTTTGCCCTTATAAGTTCTTATAAGCATCAGCTGCCATTTCTTCAATTCAATTCAATTTTATTTATATAGCGCATTTTTACAAAAGGCATGTCACAAAGCGTTTAAAGGTCCACTATGCAACATTTTTTCATTTAATTAATCCGTTTCATACTGTTTAGGATGCTAAAATTAGTCATTACATGGCGAACGAACGGTGTAGAATGCGCCACCGTGGCCAATAGCGGTAGATACAGCACTTGCAATGTTCAGCAGCGCGGACCGCCTCCAATAGAATGCAGTGCAATACAATGCAATACAGCGGGCTTTAGAGGGAGCTCGTGAGAGAGAAAAACAGAATGTTGCTTAGTGCCGGTTTAACACAAGAGGCCCAATGAGCAACAGGGGCAAGGAAAAACTCCCTAGCAGCGTTTTTTGTTTTTACTTGTTATGGTAAAGGAAGAAACCTTGGGCAGTTCCGACGGCTCAAGGGGCTAACCCAACTGCCTAGGGCAGGTTTTCAGTCTCTCAGATGGTGAGTAGTCCACTATTATTCCATTAGATACACATTACAAGAAAATTTTGGTAGAAAGCAATATAGGAGTCCCATTAGAATCCCACATGTCATTAGGCGCAGTCAAGCCAGGGGCCAGTTGGAGGCTGTATCAATCATGTCAGGGTCATCTGTGAAGCTGAAGGCAGACCGCCCAGGAAGCCAGAGATGCAGGATCAGGCAGTGGAAGGCAGGGGCGACCCCCAGCAGGGAGGCAGTGGCATGGACAGTGGAGTGGGTTGAGGACCATTCAGGAGTGCCGCCGGATCACGTTGGAAGAAGGTCCCAGGAGAACCCAGGAGGTGCAGGCGCAGGCAGTAGAAGGCAGTGATGACTCACGGCAGGGTGGTAATGGCATGGAAAATCAGAGAAGAGATGAATTAGAACAGTCTCCATCAGATTTCTTGTTCTCTTATCCACTGATGACGGCAACATCAAACAACAGGACAATTGATTGATTTACTCTCTTAAAAAACGCATGAAAAAAAACGTGGCCAATGCTAATATAACTTAAAGGAGAAGGCCGGTGTGATTTGGACCTGGACTGTACTGAAAGATGTTACCGAGGACAAACATATATCCTATGCCCACCTCCGTTCACCCCCAGCATTTCGCATTAAACCATTTTTAGCCGAAGCTTTCATTAACTTTACACTGCTAGCTATAGGGGCACAGCTTAGTCTATGAAGATAAATCGCTTTTTTTACACCATTAACAAAGTTCAAAGTAACTTCACACTTCATTGGTAGACTTCTGAGGGCCCTGACATTTAAAACGAGACAATGAGAATTTTGAAAGTGTACAGGTACTTTATTAAAAAGACAGTTTATAAGGACAGTACCTTCTCAGAATTTCCCGGTCACCGCCATCTTGAAATTAAATCTCGATAAGTTGATTATCGCACCTTAATTGAGGTGCTGGAGGAGTTTTAGGCGGAGCTAAATGATTAAATAATTTGATTAGTTGAACAGTACAACACAAAGACACCTACGTTGATTGCCTTCATTTAGAAAACTGCCTTAAAGGCACTATAAAGTATAAAGGTTAGAAAGTTGACAAATTCATAGCACACAATGCATTAAAACATTAAAATGGCAGTCATTTTTCCTTTGCAAGGATTTGATAGTAACCACTCAAAGTTTGAAGTTGGCATAAGGACTGCACTGTAAGGCCTGTAGGATTGGGTCCGTGTAACGCTTTGCAGTGCTTTGTTCCATTTGCAGAATTCACTTGAAGAAAATGAATTGACTCAAAACTTGCATTATCAGTTTTTCAGGCTACTCAACAAATGGATAAATTAGGTTATTTTTTAATTGTATCGATTTCCGAATGTGATTCTTGAAACAATGAATACTGAAATATTGAAACTGAGTAAAAAATGAGCCAATATTCTACATTTCCATTCCTGCATCGTGTTTGGACAGAACCATTCACGGCGGGGGTTGGTATCCCGATTCAGGTGGGACTGCTTGCCTAGGCCTATATGCTTAGCAGACTGCCTGGAGGCGATCAGGTTTTTCAGTCCCACCTGTAACCTGACCTGGGCTCCCACTTGAACTTGGCGAATTGTTACATAGGCTTCACATGGTTACATAGGCTATTGTTGAAACGTCTCAGCACAATCATTTCAGGATTGTAGATGGTCTGAGATAGTAATGAAATTAATTAGTTTATAAATTATATTTTGGTTATACGGTGGTTATATGGTTTGGATGGAGACGTAACCCCCACCCACTCAGAATGAACAAAAGCTACACAAACATGCCTTTACACATGATCCATAATTCTCACAATTCTCACATTCTCATAATTCGCCAGCTTTGCCAACTACTACAACTGCAAAGATACAGACGTCTGTGAATTCACAGAGACGTGAGAAAGGTTATCAATGACGTCTTCACAAGCAAAGGCATAGCCTAATCCGGACGAAACTTCTGGGCTTAAGTGTCCACGGTATGCCAACCCCCGCCGATCATGATTTGGTCCTATTCCAAGCGCAAAATGGAAAATTAAAATATTGAGTCATTGTTTGACTTTTGAACTTCTGAACAGAACACCACCAGTGTGCTCAATTCAAAATATAAATCTAGCAGCAGTTATCAATTTGCTAAGATATCCGAGAAATTAATAATTGAAGTTTTAAGCCAATTTTTCATTATTTTCCTGTGAAATATACAAATAGAACAAAGCACTGCAAATTGTTACATGGACCGGATTGCTAAGAGTGTGAATCAACACATTGTTCATTAAATCATTGACTCATCATCTGATTTCGATGTTGATTCAATATCAGGTTGCACCCAGATGTAATATTGAAACAGTATTGATTTATTAACTGTTGGTCCACCTTGCGGTTTCTGCCGAGAAAATGCAATCTAGTTTATTATTATTTAGCCTATTGTAGAGAAAAATCGAAATAACTACAAACCATATCGGTATATTTGCTACTCATGTTACTTGACTGTTCAGAACAGGTTGCAAAATGCAAGTTGATGCACAATTGAGATAACATAATCAGCTAGCATATCAGCGCTCCATTATGTGTCACTCACGACACAAATTTAAATGAACGTGAGCTAGATGTCAACATGGTATAAGTCAGGGGTTGAGTCAACTATTACAGAGAAATTGGTCCTACCTGACATCACGCAATTCCTTCAGTTTACCTTGTTTTCTGTCTTATGAGTTCTATGAAGTCAGACTGTTGTAGCAAAATTTCCTCCAAGAAAAAAAGTAATTTCTCCTACAAGAACCTTACTAAGACAATTCTCTTGAGCACCTCCAATGATCTCTGCCCACCATCAGCTAGGCTACGGTACTCTCTGCTGACCGATGACGCAACATGATCAGACTTCTCCAAGATGTTTTGCACTTCTCATGTTCTCTAGATCGTTACTTTATTTTATTTATTTTCCCCGGACTGCAATCATTTTTTTGGTCTGTTGTAGCTTGTTTAAGTTAAATAAATAAATAGGCTCAACTTTTCTAAAACATCAGTGTTTTATTGTTCTACTATATTGGTAACAACAATTTTAATAGCTACATATACGTCTTGTCTCACATTGTCCCACAAAAATATTAAATTAGTCTAGGCCTATATTGGTGTGCAATGTTAATATGTCATTCTGTTATGTGTGCATTTCAGTCATAATACACATTTAACATTCACTTTTACTATGAGTAACTGAACAGACTTTTGAATACAGGGGGCAGTAATGCAAAAAGTAACGCAATATTTACTTTCCCTGGTAATTAGTTACTTTAGTAATACAGTAATGGAGTTACTAACTCAGTTACTTTTTGCAAGAAATAACTAGTAACTATAACTAATAACTTTTTAAAAGTAACTTGCCCAACACTGCTAAAGACCCATTATGACTCAACGTTTCAACCGACACTCTGAGAAGGACAGATTTGGTCTATGGAGACAAAAGTTTTATAGTTAAACTGCAATATTTTAAAAAGTATAAGACTTAGAAGGTTGAAAATTCACATTGTACAAGGCATGACTGAGCCCTCTGTAACAAAATTCGAAATGTCTCGGTTAAACAGTTGACACTCAGTTAAGTCTGGACTAAAGTCAATGGAGTCAAAAATTTTATAGTTTTTTAGTAACAGTTTAAAAAGTATAAAAGTCAGAATTTAGAAAACTCATAGCACACATGGCATGAGCGAGACCTATGCAACAAAGTTGGAATGAAGTTTCTAAGTTAAGCCAGACCAAGGTTTTTAAAGTCAAATAGCTTAAAAAGTAAAAGTAAGTAAATGTTCAAAAATACATTGCATAAATCACACGAGTGGTAGCTACACAATGCATTTGGAATTAAGTTGATACAGTAGGTTCAGCGGTTCAGGCTGTATTAAGTTTCAAAGATCCCATAGACTTCATCTATAAGTACAAATAATAACTAGAAATAGTAATTCCGAGGAATTACGTTTGCATTGTGACATACAAGTATAATTGAGGAGAAGAGGAGACAGTATAATTATGTTACTGGTAGCTAGCTTGATAGTAGATGTAGAAGTATGACAGTAGAAGTATTATAGTAACTATGTTAATTCAGTTGCTTAGCCACTATGCTATCACTGCTGTGTCTGCACTGTGTTGTCGCAAGACAGTTAGTCAGTATGTTTAGACTGACAAAAGACTAGCCCAGGTACATTTTAACGAGGCACTCGCCATAAATGAAGGCAATTAGCAGGAGACACTGGTTGTGCTGACTGCTAAATGTAGACACAGTCACAGTGGCAGAACGGAAATCAACACAAGAGTTGTCTGTTGTTGTCAGTTTCACAAACACTCACACACCAGGGAAGACCTACTTCAGGTAACAGAAGCACCCTAGTGGAGGCGGGGCTTTCCCATTAACCCATTAGCCCAGGTGAGCCACACATTTTAACGAAGCACCTGTCGTAAATTAAGGCAATTAGCTGGAGAGGCTGGTTTTGCTGACTCTTGAACATAGACAGTCACAGTGGCAGAACTGAAGTCAACACAAGAGTTAAGTTGTCTGTTTATTGTCAGTTTCACAAACACGCTCACACCATAGAAAGGGAAGTCAAGAGAAATTAAGGACACCTCAATAGTACCAGGTTAAGCGAGATTCAAACCCACAAGAGTTAAGGTGTCTGTTTATTGTCAGTTGTTGTCAACCTATGGTTGATGGCCTTATTCAAGGGCAAGCCACAAATAGCCCAGGTGGCAGTTGACCAGGCCGAAAGAAAAAAAAGTTTTCCTCTAACTAATTTTCCACAACCATAGCGAGCATGAAGCCTCCCCACCAGAATACCTACTTGAGGAAACAGACATTTGCCTCAGGGTGAAGCACCCTATTGGAGGCGGGGCTTTCAAACAGTTTACAGAAAAACTGTCAAAACACAAACCATTGGCAGAGACTACCACGGACAGTATGAACCAGGAGAAATTGATTTCACTTTGGACACTTTGAAGGGAGCAGCTGTACACAATGTATTAAAACATCCAAAATCGTAGTCATTGTAACCACAAAGTTTGAAGTTGCAGCAGGAACAGTTGAACTCAAGTCAACACAAGTTGATAGGTTCAGCGGTTCAGGCTGTATTAAGTTCCAAAGATCCCATAGACTTCATCTATAAAAATAATAATAAGAAGAACAGGATAACAATAGGGTTAGGGTTAGTTGTCACCATGCAAACTAATAATATTAAGAAGAGCAGGATAACAATAGTTTGCACTTCCATGCAAACTAATAAGACTAATCAGAAGAAAACGGATAACAATGGTTTGCATTTCCATGCAAACTAATAATAAGAACAGAAGAACAATAGTTTGCATTTCCATGCAAACTAACTAGAGAATGTAATTCCAGGGAATTATATTTGCATGGAAAAGCAGTTGCTTTAAGTTGAGGTGACAGTTGCATTATTGTACTGGTAGCTAGCTTGATAGTAGTATAAGTATGATAGTAACTATGGTACTTGGAGTTTGGACACAGTTGAAATGGCTGAATAGTTAAATTAAGTTTAAATAGTATGAGTAGTTACATTATTTAATAGTCTATAGTTTCCTTTCAGGAACTTGGGGTCAATTGCCTTGTTCAAGGCCACGACGGCAGTGAGCAGGATTTAAACCCAGATTTTCTAAGCAACTTGCAACAAGCCCAGTTGCTTAACCACTATGCCACCACTGCAGTGTCGGCACTGTGCAGTCTGAAGAAAGTCAGATTGTAGAGATTCAGACTGAGAAAAGCCACAGTTAGTTCAGCTGTACCAAACATTTTAGCAACCAATTATGCAATTCAATATCAAAAAGATCAGACCATACCTAACTCAACAAGCCTCCCAATTGCTGGTTCAAACTATGGTCCTCTCACGCCTTGACTACTGCAATGCCCTTCTGGCAGGACTTCCTGCCTGTGCCCTCAAGCCACTTCAGATGATCCAAAATGCTGTGGTGCGTCTCATCTTCAATCAGCCGAAGAGGGCGCATGTCACCCCTCTGCTAATCGAGCTCCACTGGTTGCCTCTGGCGGCTCGCATCAAATTCAAATCACTGATGCTGACTTACAAAGTGCTTAGAGGATCTGCCCCTTTTTATCTAAGCGCTCTCATAAAGGCTCATGCTACCCCCCGACAACTCCGGTCCTCCAATGACTGTCGACTGGCAGTCCCGGCACCTCGCCCAAGGCAATCCAGACTCTTCTCATGTGTCGTCCCACGCTGGTGGAATGACCTACCGAAAACAATCAGAACAGGGCCATCTCTGGAGGCCTTCAAAAAGCTCTTAAAGACCCAGCTATTCAGAGAACATCTTCTATCCTAGCACTTAACCGCACTGATGCACTACTCTTGTCCTAGCACTTAATTGAACTGAAGCACTATTCCCTAGCACTATGCTCTTTAAGGTTTCTGCTATGTAGCTTGATTGTTATCCTCTTTTTGTAAGTCGCTTTGGATAAAAGCGTCTGCTAAATGCATAAATGTAAATATAAATGCAATTACCCAATTACCTCAAAAAGTTAGGAGCACTAGCAAAAAATTAGGAGCACCAACATAAAATTTACATTGACTTGTTGGTCCCAGCTGTGGCGCAACTGGCTGGGGTACCTGCATTGTACGCCAGTGACCCGGGTACGATTCCAGATCCCATCTCTGCTCTCTCTTCCATTCACTTCCTGTCTCTCTCCACTGTCCTATCAATAAAAAGGCCTAAAATAATACTTAAAAAAAGTTACATTGACTTGTAATTTGCATACCGTATTTCTTTAAATTATGGCTTGATAATTAATAACCGGGCCTAATGTTTGGGGGACGTAGCATGTGCATTTAAAAGCAAGACATTTGGCAAATGCATGAAATAAACACAATGTTTATCCCAGACTAAAGATAAACTTATCTAATCTAATATTTATGTTTAAATTGAAAATTGAATAAAGTTGTAAAAAGTTGTCGTAGGCGCAAGTTATTGATCATCAGCATTAAGGCAGGTTTGGAATCATTAACATTAAGCAACGGAGACGGCACAGAAAACGTTAGCAGAATTTATGGCGCTCAGAAAGAAAATTTGATATTAGGCTAAATCATGGATATGATACAATAGGCATTTAAAGTATCTGTACTGTCACTCCATACTGATGGAATAGAAGACGTATTCTTTACTTCAGAGAGGGGCTGTGGTCACGCACAGCTCCAACCAAAGAGCAGGCAGACCAAAGACCAATACCAAAAGCGATTCAAAAGGCATAATGTAGCCTAGGTTACTTGATGCAATGATTAAAAATCATAGCCTAGGCCTACATGTAGTATAAAGCGTGGCACAATAGCGGACTCTGCCTACCGGGTCAATAAGAAAAAAGGTCTACCTGTTATTAAAACCTGATATTAAGGCCATCATTTCAGGAAATACAGTAGGCCATGTCATGTTAGTTGCAATACTGTTTTTTCATAGCTGCAACATGGGGTTTAAATTAGTTAAGGTGAGCTCTAGGTCACACGCTTAAAGGGCGGAATTCTCCGATAATCTCACATCGCTTAAAATCCAAATCGAGGCGTGTTTACGAAAGGGGCAGTATTATTCCAAAATAGAGGGCAGTCTCAGTGCCAATGTCGTGGATTGTGGCTATCAGGAAAACATGGAACAAGGACTTTCGGATTAACCAGGAAAATGCCGTTGTAGTCAACAGAAAGTGCCAACCATGACTTTAAATTGGAATAGGCATATCACATGACAAGATTAAATGTCTGTGCCTGTAAGCTAAGCTATCAAAGTCAAAGTAAGACCACAAATCAGTTAACACATTGACATAATATTTCATCCACCGCAAAACGTTTGCGAATACAATTGAACAATACAATTTCATTGAATTCATAAACTGTACGCAATGACAAAAATAAGAAGTAATTAATTTAGCACTTCTTAACCAGCGAAAACCATTTAAAATGTGCTCCTTCTACCTTAGCCTGGTTCCATGGAGGACATGGAGCAAAAATAAAGATTGTAGAATAAGATTGTAGTCACACACAAAAAACGATCTCATTGAAAGTGATGTCATTTCGAAATTGTGCACTTCTCAAACTACTACGAAATCCGTTGTGTGATTTAAGATTATGCAGTAGAACTCCCTGGAACAAACCTTGATGATCACCGCCCGGTTTAGTGGATCATTGCTGTGAAAGCATAGCTGATTTGCTCCACAGGCCTTACGGTCCAAACAAAGCGCAGAGTGGGGTGTCTGTGAGTGTGAGTCATACTCGCAGGACAAACCGATAAATGTGTGGCTGTCTGCGTGCTTCTCTCGTTCCCACTCAAGTAAGGCAGTGCAGGACTAGCATTTTGGTTTTAATTTTTGAGAACATGGTAGAAATATCGTCGTACTCTGGGGCCGCAAGTATTAGTACTTCTCTGACCAACGGTTTTATGAAATGGGACAGTACTAGCCTTCCACCGATCCAAAATGTGTCACAGTTCATCCTGTCGTGAGCAGAGCCGTGAGGTTCTGCGTTGCTTAGCAACGGCAAACACTTGTGGAAAGACGGCTCTTTTTAACTCTACACATCGCGAAATAGCTCAAAGAATCAATCGTTTAAAAGATCGATGAAAAAATAATTAGTTCTGTTAATCTATTTAATTTAGATTTTAGATTTCATGTTATTGTAAATTCTTTTAATATTTTCATTCGTTAATAATCATTTTCGTATTAAATCATGGATTCAATAAAGATATTATCCTGACGTTTTTTTATATACTTGTTAACTGATGAAACGCAAGAAGATGAACAACTCCGCTGGAGAATAATCTTTTTTAAAGTTGTATCCTGAACGTCATCAACACGCAGTGAATTTTGGGATAGGTAGTACACAAACTACCTAGCAGCGGGGGGAAAGAAGTGCGGGTTTGACGGCCGGATTCAAAGTATCCTTCGAAATGGGACAGTACTAGTCGCGCTACTATGACGCATGTGGCCTACGAATCTGGCCTTAGAAGCATGCAGCCATAGCATGAGCAAGACCTACGTAACAAAGTTTGAACAAAGTTTCTAGGTTAAGCGGTTCGAGCTGAATTAAAGTTCTTAGAAGATAACAATAACAAGAAGACTTTGGATAACAATAGTTTACATTTCCATGCAAACTAATAAGAAGAATTCGCAGAACAATAGTTTGTATTTCCATGCAAACTGATGATAAGAACAGAAGAACAATAGTTTGCATTTCCATGAAAACTAATAATAAGAACAGAAGAACAATAGTTTTGCTTTTCCATGCAAACTAATAGATATAGTTGGCACTTGCATGCAAACTAATAATAATAAGACTTCGGATAACAATAGTTTGCATTTTCATGCAAACTAATTACTACATCAAATGTGACGTGCTAACATCGATGCAGCTATGAAGCCACCTATTTGCTTCAGCGGTCTCATGTCAGAGGGCAATAGGATTAAATGGACATTGTCCACTAGCAGCATTACGGTGTCCATATCTTTCCATCACACCTTGGTACACATCCATTGTACCTAAAACTTTGTCCGATAAATTTTGACATCAACCATTTTATAGCACAGTAAAAATAGTTTATGCCTGTACAAGACAAATCTGATATGCTTGTTTTGAGATATTGCATGTTATCTGTAGAAAGCCATTCATTTGAATTGTTTCAGTATTTGTAATCTTTTTTTTTTACTTTGAAAATTGTTACAGGCAAAAACCTATTTTGAAAGTTCGCTTTTGCCAGTCTCGAAATAATAGATTACATGAATGAGCCAAATCTGATGCAGAGTTGTTTCTAATGCCCAGAATCAACCTGGGCTCGGAAAGCTGAAGGAATTGAAAATAAGCATTGTCACTCAACATTTTGATGCAAGATGGCTTTAAGGGTAATAGTGTAAAGGATAGATCTGATTCACACAGGTTTGTTTTTCTTAAATGAGGTTTGAGCAATTTACCTTGCAGAGCTCAGCGATGTTGACAATCAGAGAGTTGACAGTCAGTGAAAAGTACATCAGTTTTGGTGGGATTTATCCCAAAGTATATTTGGGACACTGTAAATTACTGTACAAACCTACTATACATAGAGCAGTTTTTGTCATAGCCAAAGATTTAGACCTGTGTAGCAGCAGGAATAGGAAATAGCTGACTGTTGGGAAATAGTACATTTTGGTAAAATTATGTATATATTATTTTTGTCTGGGTACAGTACTAACAATCTCCTCTTTTTATTGACCACTGGTATTTCTTTATGTATTATCTATTCAGTTCTTTGTGGTCTGATATCCATAGAACAACACAGTGCTCAGTGAGATGCCAAAAGATGGACGCATGACGGCAGCTTCGGACATCTTTCCACGCTTCCCCTCTCACCAATCCGTCAGTATCTCAGCAGGTAGAAGACCGACAGAGAGCGAGTAATTCATCAGTCTCCTCTAATATTATGCTCTAGTTTTTTTTTTTTGCCACAACCAGGTCAGAGACAATGAGCTGTTTGGGGATATAGGACAAGGTCAAACCAGTATGCACATTACACACAGATGCACACGCATTAATACACATACTCTCTCTCTCTCTCTCCCACACACACAGACTTCAAAGCACTCTCAAATTCATGGGTTTTTGTGAAAGTGTCATGATTGAATCCTATTATTTAGTGCTTTATGTCTTTTATGGCTGGTAGTAGTATTGATGCCATTTGGTATATGAATTTTCAAAGTAACAAATCCCAATTGACACATTCATAAAGATTAATGAAGTGCCATTATTGCTCATGAAACATGCCATGTCGTGTTTAGGAGTTCATGTCACTCTTATGTCGACATCCTCAAGTAAGGTTTTGTCCCTCTTTTCTTATGGTGTACTGTGATGTGATTTTCTGCTTTGAGAGGGGAGTCTCTACAGCGCCCTGTCTGCGGTGGATTCTCAGGAAGGTTCCATCCACCGAGTCATGGGGTCTGGTCGGCTACTCAAGTCCGAGAACAAATGGCTTCTTAGTAAGCGAACCAGGGGCTGGCGCATGTGTGGATGCGTACTTATGTTTGAATGTGTGTGTTGTATGTGTTGTAATATTTCTGTGTGTCTGTGCACACGCTGAGTGGCTGATTTATTGAGTTGAGAGGATCAGAGGATGCATGAAAGTGTGATGAATATGCAAAAGTATTAGTAAGAAAAAGTAGAAGCTCAGTTGAGCTCAGATGAATGCTTCTGAGAAGAGTCACTGCTGTGCTCAAAATATTGATTATCCTTTGTCTTTCTCTGCTACATCAGACGCTCAGTTTGCAGGAGCGGCCTTAATCCCGGCATCACACAAACACAAGGAAGAGATTTACTTCATGTTCAGTGAGGTCAACAAGACGGCCAGTGTGGACCAGGAGCGTTACAGGGCACGTATTGCACGTGTCTGCTTGGTAAGAACTAAGTGTTGTTATATGGATTAACATACAATGTATTTCTCACTCAGATATTGTTATAACCTAATGACAATGGCAATGTTTGTGAACATTTAACTCCTGTGTCATGTAACAATGCTTCAGACTTTGTAAATTTAATCACCATTATGAATTAATGAAATACGTGTAGCTGCATAGCCTTAACCATGGAATTTGCTCTTTTAGTGTTTGTGTGTGTGTGTATGTATGTGTGTGTGTGTTTAAGTTCAGTTCAAAGTTTAAGTTCAAGTTTATTCATCATTTCAACAATATAAAAAATATGCAGTTGATAGGAATGTACTTTGGAACACTCACATATTACATGAATTAAAACACAACAAATAACATAACACAAAGCACATAAATAACAGCACTTGATTCACCTAGAAAAATACATGGCCTACAGGGAAATGCAGCAGTGAAGTTCAGTTGTACAAAACAGAGCAAAGGGAGGGAGATCAGGTCAAGGGGGTAAAATGATCCCTAAATGATGTTTTGCATATTTTGCATGTTATACTGCTGTACCTTCTCCTTGATGGTTAGAGTATAAGATGTTAGAGAATAAATGGGCTGGATGGAAGGGGGTCAGAGATTATGTTTTTGGCTCTCCTAAAAATTCTGATGAAGACTGATGAAGGAGGCATGAAGAACATCCTGCCTGACTCTTGGACCACTTTCCTGAAAGCTCGCATAATGTGCGGCAATGGGAACACCCCACAGCAGTACAACAACATTAAGCAGGCCTACGTCCTCACTGCACAAAGGACTGGCATCATGTATGGTCTTTTCGCCAATGCTTGGTGAGTAAATTCATTGCTACTAAAACAGAATTTATTTGTAGTTGTGGTAGAGTACATGCGCTTCCAGTTTTAAAGAAATACTCCAAAATTAAATAAAGCCAGTCTCAGTTCCCCCCCCCCCCCCCCCCCCCCCCCCCTTAAACCCCCCCCCACCCCCCCCCCCCCCCCCCCCCCCAACCCCGCTAAAATCCCCCTTTCAGTTCCCAGGGAACTTGTATGGTAGCCCAGTTACTTGTCCACTGAGCCACCATTGAAGTGTCTGTGGTATTAAGAGCAAAGTCCAACCTTCACAAAAAAATCTGAAAAAGGAATAACAATAGTTTGCATTCCCATGCAAACTAATAAGATACTTGCGAAGAACAATGGTGGACATTGCCACCTAGTGGCAAGTTCACAACTAGAATGCATTTTCTCGGCAGAAACCGCAAGGTGGACTAGCCACACCCTCCCCCCCAACCCTGCCTCTCCACCCCCCCTCCCCCAACAGCCCCCCCCAACCCCCCCCCACCCCCCCCACCCCCCCCCCCCCCCCCCACACACACCCCCCTCAACACCCTTTCAACCCCCCCACCCACTCTCCCAACCCCCTCTCAACACCCACCAAACACCCAGCCACCAACCCCCTCAAAACCCCCTCTCCGAGACTGGCTTAATTTCATTTTGGGGGGGAGTATGCTTTAACATCTCTTTAACTCTCCTTATTCAGGGAAACAACAGTTGTATGTGCCTACTCTATTGAAGACATTGATCAGGCCTTCTTCACATCAAAACTAAAAGGCTACAACAGCCCTCTTACTGGACACCGCCCTGGAACAGTGAGATTTCCTCTAGTTTTTATGCAAAATTGTTTGCCTAAAAAGACTAGCAAACACCAGGGGCGTCGCTAGAGTAGAAGGACAACCAAGTATTATGTTAATGCGCACGCAGTGCACGCGCCGAAAATTGTTAAATTATTAATTAATTAACACGCTTTACCATGTGGATCTTGTCTCAATATCACGGTTTAGTGGAGAAAATATAGTATTGTTTTTACCGTAAATCCCCAAAGACACAAACTAAAGCAGAACACCTAAGTTTTTCTGTCTTCTTTTTGCGGCACTATAGAACAGATCAGATTGAGTTCAGGTAGCCTACTCTGACAAAGTTTCACTGAAGTTACGCTGCCGACTTCTTACTAGTGTGGGGCTGGTTGATTTTGAAACGGGCTGGTAGATTTATCGGGCAGAAAAAAATACTGATATATTCAATGGATGGCGAGTTTCCCCACTTTATTTGTCAGTGGCTGGTTGATATTCACATTTCAAAAAGTTCGTTTTGATTCCTACTGTTTACTTAGAACAGCAAGCCAATCAGTTAGCTATAGTTAATTTATGAACTGTGCATGATGCCATAGGCTATTAGCCAGGCTATACAGTAGGTTCAGTTTGCAAACATCAATTCTTACCCTCTGCCTTTCTCCCGAAAAATTGGAACAGTTTAGACTGTTTACCACATGCCATGTCATTCAAAGTTTTGTTCAGCGCTTTGTTGCATGGCACGTATGTTCACAGGTGCAATTGGCCTCCGCCACAGACCACTGAGCTAGAATCCCTCAGTGGTCCAGCCCCGCCCCGCCCGACTTCGCCTAATCAGAGAGTGTTTTGACAGGATGTGAGGCATAGAAAACAAAGCATTGCGAAACAACTAGTTTAGTTACTGTATTGAATTGTGTAGTTCTTAATGAAGCATTCAAAAAAAAATTACCCGGGCTCGGCTCAAATTACCCCGGGCTGAAGCCCCGTAAAAACCGTCTAGCGACGCCACTGGCAAACACTATAAATGCATGCTAGAGTGACAGAAGAAAAACATCATAGCTTTGTTAAAGCAACTAAATGGAAAACTTTTGGAAACATTGAGGGGTCTAAAACAAACAAACAAGCTTTAATTAACATCAAGGCCCTTATTGCTTACAGTGTCCTGTGAACACAACAACACCTAACACCAAGACTCTTGAAATCATACGAGATTACGTCGAGATTGAGGATGTGATTCGACCAATCGGTAATGGTCCTTTGGACTTACCAACAAATGACCATTTCACTCATATTGTCATGGACACTGCTCTGGCTGTCAATGGTGAACACTACAGTGTAGTCTACCTTGGCACAGGTAAGGATTAGTATGTCAACTAATAAATGGTGAGCAAATGACAGTGTGTTCTTTGGCCCTGTAGCTAATTGAAGATGTTTCTCTTGGTATCTCCTCAGAGCAGGGAAAGGTTCTGAAGGTCCTACACACATTTGAAGATGTGTTCATCATTTCTCAGTTCTCACTCTTCCATAACGAGGGGCCAGTACTTAGCATGGCCATCGACTCCCAGAGGGTACAGGAACAATTTGTCAATCCTATAATCAATTTTGTATCTAACTACTTGTGTAGTTTCATGGTTACCTGCCAAATATTATTATTGTTATTATTATTTCAAGGAGTCACATGAGTTTTATTTTTGCATTCCTGTCCTGTCCCCCAGATTCCTGTCTTGTCTTGTATATGTCAGTACAACTACAGCCACTTGGAGACAGTATAAGACCTCACCTACTGTAACTTAATCTTCAATAGAACGCAATAGGCTACATGTATCATCAAATTGATGGATTACATTTACATTTATAGGCCTGACATGTAGGCATGCACATTCTCTGAGCCGTGGCATTGTGCATAGGCTACGCAGCCACAGATTAGGTTAAGCTTTTTATTCTTTCTTTAAATAACTCAAAAGGAAACATGTCTTCGCTGTTTGCTCTAAAGAATTAGTTCACTTTGAGCCCGTCATGGCTTGTTTAAAATACAGTGGAGTGAAATATTTACGACTGGTCCTGACTCGAATATTTGGGAAATTTTAAATCACCTCTGCCTGCTTCAGAATGTTTACCAATGGTCACAGTCTATCGGTCCTTAAAACAACCCTAAACATTAATTTTAAATTAAGTGAATCACACCAAAATACAGCTTCTGTTGTGTTTTATTTGTGGTGGAGTAATATCAAGAGTCTTCCAAACAGAAACTAATGGGATGTATAAAATGCCAAATAAAACACAACTTTATTTCGCTAAGATACTTCTGTTTTGGACATTCAGCGAACACTTGGACATATTTTAAATGAGACTTGAGACTTAACAGGTATAAGATCTTACTTTTTATTAATTTAAGCATAAAAAAGGAATTCATCTGCATATTTGACCATCATTGTAAGTTCTGCGTTCACTGCCCTACTTGCTTGGTGTGTTAGCGGACGTGTTATAGTAGCCCATTTGAAAACGTGCTTATGTCTGTACTATAAAGGCAGCGCTCCCAAGCGCCAGGTGGTAGATATTTGGGTACATTGCAGCTTCTCCTAAAAAAAAATGCCGCTTGAGCCAGTTGGAAACTGTGGGATTATGGCGGGGGGAAACCACATGAGATTAAGTAACTCAATCCGTATTGACAGTTTTGGGAAATACCTTTTTTGAAGATTACTGTATACAAATTGAAAGCAATGAGCCACAGAGAAATGTATTGTTTTTGCAGTGCAAATACCCATTTCACCTTAACTTATGCTGAACATTCACATATTAGGACGAAGGTATAACAAATACAAGGTGCATTTGATCACATCCCAAATGTCTCGGCTTTCCCTTCTTCCAGGGTCACCTCTATGTGGGCACTGCTACAGAGATACAGCGTGTTCCCCTTGCCGACTGCAGTCGCTATGGAGACAGTTGTCGAGAATGCATCCTGTCTAGAGACCCTTATTGCGGATGGAACTCTGCTAAGAGGAAGTGTTTGGCCATCCCAACTGGATACAACATTAGCACTGGGTATTTCATGGCAGAATATTTGATATAAAAATTGTCTAATGGTTCATTTCAAAACATTTGTAATTAAAATGTGTAAAGTGATGAATGATTTTTTTCCCTATTTTGCTCTGCAATAGTGCACTCAGCCAAAATCTTGATAAGTCGAATGCTTCAGTTTGTGGGGATGTGAAAGGTGGGTAGCCTGATGTAGTGTTATAAAAAACACAAGATGCTGTGGCCTAATATTAGAGCATATACTGTAAAGATTACATCATTATGTGCCTGCTCTGTGCTAGACTAACATAGTGCCTCTGCTTGGCTCTCCAGCTATGAGAAGCCAAAGCACAGTACCCAAAGATGTGGTAATTGACTCCAAGGGTCCAGTCCTGCTCCCATGCCCGATCCGATCCTACCACGCATTGTATCGCTGGGAAAAGGACAACTGCAGCAAGCACTATCCTTGCACTGTCTCAGGAACCTGGTGTGTGCTGGCCCCCACACCTGAGTTTCCTCTGAAGGAAGGCTTGTTCCGTTGCATGGCCGTGGAAGATGGGTTCAAGCAGGAAGTGGTGTCCTATCGCCTGGTATTCAACAGCTGTTCACTTCTCACCTCAGTGGCCTCCACCCTGAATCTCTCCCTTGTTTTGGCCATATCCACTGTCTGGCTTCTGTAGGTCTGTTAGTCCCCCACACTCTCCCCCTTTACCACCCTGACCCACTTTTTCGGTGAGTGATGAATGAGACAATCTCAAGATTAGGTTTGCAGAGAAGGCTTCACAGGTTAGAAGGAATAAATGAGGTGATTTGAGGCAGTTGAGCTAGTCTGTCTCACTAATGGTTGTATTCTGTGGCCTGCATTAATACTATTATAGTACTTAAGTCTGGTATTAAGACCACAAATGAATGGCCTTTGTCTTCACACTGTTCTCTTTACATGCATTTTAAGCTACCCGTTTCCAACCAACTTCATTAAGAGACCTGATCTAATTCGCAAACCAAAAATGATGCACATCATTTTGTTAAAAAATTAAAAAAAAATTTCCCCTCTAATTATTGTGTTGTGCATGCACCAGTCAATCAAAGCACAAGATCAAGATTATAACTTAGTCAGCCTAAGCAAGAACAGGTAGAAAATGTATAGTATTCTGTAACATTCTCCTCACAGCAGTGTAGCTCTTCAGTTTTTTTTTTTTAAAGTTAATGATCTTAGATTTACAATAACAACCTTGTCAAGGCTCTTGGTTCAAATAATATGTAGGCTGCTTTGGACAAACTGTATTCTAGAAAAAACATTATTATAAACGAATAAAACATCATCTAAAATTGCTTGGCTTACCTAACCTTGAAAAACGTATATATTATAAAAGCATTATAAAAGCAATATCAACTAGTTTAATTTTGAAAAGTCTGATATAATTCATCACTTTTACTGGTTTAATTTTCATATTGGTTGGCATCCTTTTTCTGTTACAGTTGGTTGGCATCATTGACTATTACAGTAATTTCGGCAGAGTATTTGGAATTTAAAGTTATGATCTTGGTCTTGCTATGCTTTGATTCTGTTTGCTAAAGAATGCCTGAGTGAAACGGTTTGACTTGAGTTCATTTTGAACTTTTATCCCGATTTCTGTTACAGTGGTCATTTGGTATTTTCTTGGTTTTGGTTGTGTTCTTGACCTAGACTTAGCCACCTAGTTTCTGTATAATAGTCTATACTAAAACCTCTTGTTTTCTAGGTCTTCTATTAGACTTGGGAACATCTTGGTCTTTGGTTAGAATCATGATCTTAAACTCTAGTGAAATGCTAACATTTCAGATTATTTACCAATGATGCCTAGAATTTGCCAGAGGTTAACACAGTTGCTAATGTTAGATTACCTGAATATTAAATGAATGAATACAAACACAAAGTGCTGTACAATTGCGCAAGCATTAATAATACTATATGTCTACCTTTAGATTATAGAGATTGTGACTCACCAAACCCATTTTGTGTTTTTCTTTACTAATTTGAGTGCTTAGCAAATCTGTCCCGCAATACCACAGGAGAATTTTCAGGCTTTCAGGCAAGCTCTAATAATGACAACTAATAAATCCTCACACCGAACAATTCTGGAAGGAGGGGATCTGGAAGTAATCGCCTTAACATATATGGGATAGTATCCCTAAGCACAACTCACAGTGAGAGCTCAACTGTTGTTGGTTCATCGGAGAAATGGCTTTGAGCTATCAGAGCTTATTATCTGCTTTGGCTTTTCCCAGTTGAGGTCATCTTAAGTGAAGTTTAGGTTGCATTTTGTAGCTGCTGTGAAAAGATATTTTTTTGCTTACTTCCATCACTGTTGCCTATATACATTTCACAAAAACACTCGCTATAAGTTGTGCACTAAAGAAATGTGCATAAGGCACTGACCGTAGTCATCATCAAATGGCAAACAAAGAATGACACAGAAAAAGTGGTTATTTGCCCACTTTGAAAATCTGAACGTTTATTAACTTCAGATAGCATTCATGCCCTGTAAAGATTTATAACTTAAGTGGGCTAAAAAGTGCTGTAAAATGGAGCAACTTGTTATTTCTGTAACTTTGTGAAAGCTGACCCCAAAATGCCAGGGAACGTTTTCCAACTTCTTAATTTATTCCAGTGCACTGTAGGCCTATATTATCAACCAATGTCAGTGTCGATTACAACAGACATAATTTGAATGTAATTGATGATTTTGAATCATTAATGATCTTTTTCGGTAACACTTTATAATAACCATCCAGTATAAATGGTTAATTGATGCTTATGATGCTTATTGATGAACTATAAAAACAGTTAATCACTTATAAATCATCAATTAATCATTTGTAGATAACAATGAATTGTTACTAAATACATTACTTACAAACACTATTATAAGCTTATGGAAATGTAAACAATGTATTTACTTATACAATACTAAATATATCTGTTTACTGATATCCTGATTTCAATTTACTTAATATTAATAAAGTATTTTTTATTGCAAGTATTGTTTCTATAAAAGGAGTCCTAGAACACGTTTTTTGACCATTAGGAATTGATCTTTGAGCCTAAATAATGGCATATGTAAATTTGTGGGTCTGAAAACGCCCCAGGAGCACTAATACAAGGTCATAAATAAGCCCTGCAATGAAACACTTTGTTTTTCCCGCCCACTCAGCAAGTTCATGAATAATGAAATGAGCTGTGTGCTGATTGGCCAGTTTACCCAAAGGCTGATTGGCCCACATATCCTGAAAGCTGATTGGCCTAATCCACCGGTCTGAAGCTAGAGCCAAAGCCATTGATAGCTAACCGAACTTACAGGGGGCTGGAACGTGCAAATGAGAGAGGCTGTATCCAAAGGGGCTGGGCGTCTATTATGCGTTATTTGAGCTCTGTTCAGATTGGCCCATTTCAACACGGCCATTTCTAGCTTTGAATTTGCATACGAAAGCAGGCGGGAGAAGGCGGTGAAGTTTTTGGTGTGGTCCTTAGACACCACTCTGAGCCTAATTCAACAGGAACAACGTAAATGTGGTTTTGAATTCTAGGACTCCTTTAATGATGCATTGACTGTAATGATTGTAAAGTTTATTGTAGGCCTTTCCAAATCTATTAACATAAAATCTATGTCTACTATATAGAACTATAAATGATGTCTAGTAATTTAGAGTTAGAAAAAACATAACAATTTGTTTTTCAGATGGATATTCTAAAATTGGGTCCTAGTCTTTGAATTATTAGTAATTGAACTATAAATGATTTTCAGATGGCTATTCTAAAGTTGGTTCCAATGTTAATAAACAATTTGTAAATAATCTAAAAAACATCTATAAACAGTGAAAAATCTGTCTGTTTGTGGCACCCTCACATGGCAATAGCCCTGCGATACCATTCTTGGTCACTGGTGAATCAATCAATCTGAAGTTTTAGGTTACTGGATTGATAGCCTTGTCCACTATTGTGTTTTTTGTTTCAATTTTATTTCAATCAGAAGTTTAGTTGGAAATGTCATAAAACTTGGGGGAAAAAATCAATTAAAAATGTAATTAAAATCTCTACATTTGATACTTCATCCAATTGCAATGTGTGGTAGTGTGTTTAGCAATCAGGAATTAGTTTGTCAATCAGGAATAAGTTCAGATTGTGAATTAGTAGTAGAATTAGTATTAGTAGTATTAGTGTGAAGGTATTCCAGCTGTATTTGTTCTGATGGCTTTAGGTAAATTCATTTATGTAGTGTAGATGTTGTTTGTCGAGAGGTAGCAATGGAGGACGTAGACCATTTCTTGCAGAACGATTTAAAGTTGTTATTACAGTAGCGGCTTCTTGTAAAAGAAGTGTCAATTATGCAAAGAAAAACACCACGGAAGTATGATCATAATCTAAAACTGGTAAACAGCTAGCTGCTTGGCTCAAAAAGCTAGCCTTAATGTTTCCCTGCTTGCACTGCAATATTTGTATACATTTTTCTTAGCACATTTATTTATTATAGGCTACAGCAAACATTGTTAGGATTTTACAAAACACAAATCTTGGCTGGTTTAAAATTAGAACCCATAAGCCTATGTAGCTACAGTAGGGGTGGGCGATATAGTCTAAAATTTATATTGCGATATATTTTGAACCATAGACGGTAGATGATATATATCACAGTATACTTTGGTATGTAACTTACAGCATAACAGTTTCTTAATGGTTACCATAGCATGAAGTCAATATGTACAACATTTGTTTAGTCATCGTTCGGAGGTGTTTATATTGGACTCTCAAATTCACACAGAAGTAAACTGGTAAGCTGCATTTGTGTCAGGCAGTAGCTGTTCAATTTATAGGCTCTTACACAGTTTCGTTGTAAGAATGAAAAGGTGCCATCAATAAGGTGAAGCTACAGGTCAACATTTTTTCACATGGTTGTGGAGACGCAATGAGCCTATCACGGTATGCCGATATGACCCAAAATCTCTATCATTGGCCAAATTCATATTGCATACGGTATGTATCGTCTATATTGCCCACCCCTAAGCTACAGGCTACATCCGTTATTGTGAAACTTATGGCAATGGGCTTCCCCAGCCAAAACAGTCATGAGTTGCCACTGTCAAGGGCACCTACATCTGTAACAAGTGTGCTCCCTTAAAGTGTGTGAAACACGGCAAAATCATCAGTGACCATGAGTGGTATTGCAGGGCCATTGCCATGTGAGGGTGCCACGAACAGACAGAGTTATAACTGTTTGCAGATGTGTTTCAGATTATTAACAAATTATTTATTAACATTGGAACCAACTTTAGAATAGCTATCTGAAAAACAAATTGTTATAACTGTAACTAGTAACTAACTAACTGTAAATGAATAGAACATTATTTATAGTCAAATTAGGCCACACCAATAAAATTAGTTGGTTCTCGGATTTCTTCTGGAAAAATATGGAGCGAGCGAGCAAAATAAAAATAAAAATAAATGTTCTGATGGTAAATTAGCACATTCACAGTTAATGTTCATTGAAGACATTTACTCATGTCTTTAGGAAAATAAATGTGGCCTAATTTATAAACTTATCTTTCACACCTCACAGCACACTTTTTGTCATGCAGGTTTTAGGCAATGTACAAATTCATAATTCTGTCATTCTATGTTATGTAAAGGTTTGACGGTTTGTCATTTATTTAAAAGTTTGTGAATCTAAGCACCAAGTAAGCTGGCTGTGGAATTGAGGTATGACTAAGTCTAGGCTGCTGTAGCCTACGTTCAAACTCATTTTGTCACAGGGCATTAGAACGTCAAAATCGCATTGATTCACCAGATAGCAATTAGATACTGACTAAAACTCAGTAATCAGCGCAACGGAGATGCATATTCATCAACGTACAGTCACGTGAATCTAGAAAAAAAGACAGTTTTTTTTGCATGAGAAAGAGAAGCGTGTGTGTGCGCGCGAGGATGTGAGTGTGTAGGAACATGCTATTCATTTATTTATTGATTTATTTTGATGGCGAAACACTTTGAATGGGTTTTTTTCGCCTCTCAATCAATGAAATATCAAACTCACCTCCACAGAGTTGCACAAGCATACTGCTTTCGGCACCGTGAGTAGCCTACAATTGCGCAAAGTTCTCATCCTCTTTCATTTCAATGCACTTGTCAAATGTTTTTCTCTTCTGATCAAATATTCTAAAATTTGCAAACACTGGCCTAGCAGAATCCACCGGCATCTTTCCTCATATCATGTCTCTTGTCTCTTGCGCTCTGAAGTGAAAGGCGCGATTTGATTGGTTTTCGACATCACATGAACGCAGCATGCTTTTTTCCCCAGTATTATAGCTATCAGCCACGGTGTTTTTAATGTTCGTGTGAGTTCGAATTCAATTCTATTTTTATTTCATTTTGCATTTTTTTCAAGCGGCGAATCCGAGAACCAACTAATTTTATTGGTGTGGCCTTACTAATAATTCAAAGACTAGGACCCAACTTTAGAATAACCATCTGAAAAACAAATTGTTATGTTTTTTCTAACTAACTGTAAATCAATTGAACATCATTTATAGTTCAATAGTTAATCAACCTATAGTAGACATAGGTGTTTGGAAAGGCCTACAATAAACTTTATAATTATTAACAAACAGTCAATGCATCATTAATAGCAACAATACTTGCAATAAAAAAATAGTTCATCAATATAAAGTAAACTGAAATAAGGATATAAATATATTGTTTAGATTTCCATAAGCTGATAATAAAGTGTTTGTAAGTAATGTATTTAGTAACCATTGATTGTTATCTACAAATTATTAATTGATATTTTATAAGTGATAAACTATGTTATTATAGTTGCAAAATAAAGCATCAATTAACCATTTATACTGGATTCTTCAGAGACCCTTATCAACTCCTTCATTTCTTCCCATCTAGACTATTGCATCTTGTTTGGTCTGCCCAACAAGGCCCTTGATAGACTGCAGTATGTCCAAAACTCTGCTGCTAGGGTCTTACCAGGGACTAGGCCTTGGCAGCATATCACCCCTATCCTCAAACAGCTTCACTGGGCCTATCGTTTCCCGCATTACCTACAAAGTTCTCCTCCTCACCTACAAGTCTCTCCATGGACTGGATCCCCACTACCTTGCTGACATCCTCCAACCCTACACCCCCTGAGGTCCCAAAGGTCCCCTACCAAGGGCTAGTTGGCTATGACCTGCAGCAGACTCAGGATCTTTGGTGACAGAGCCTACAATGTAGCTGCCCCCACCCTGGAACAAACTGCCCTTTCATATACAATCTGCCCCTTCATTGGCCCTGTTTAAAAAGTATCTCAAAGCACATCTTTGAGATGTGACAGGCCTCTAGTCGCCCCTGCCTCCCGCACATACACATACATATGCCTACTCTTAATGTAAAGCAACCTTGGGTATTTTGAAAGGCACAATATAAAACAAAGCTATTAGTATACCATTACATACATGCTAGTAAACAGCAAATTAATGGTCAATATGTGTCCATGTCAATGCTGAAGAGACATTTAACTAATATGTGTGACGCAAGAAACTGTGGCAGATATTATGATTACATACCTGGCAAACTTGAAGAATTTCTTGAGTAGCACCTCGTTGGTGGAAAAAAAAACATGGGCTCAACTGATTTTTGATAGGATTCATCAGAGTCCTGATGTAGGCAAATGAAGCGCAGCTGATAATGTTTAGACTAAACCAAATATTTTAGTGCGTTACACGGCGGCATGGAGTGCTATGGCTATGGCGTCCTCAGTTGATCGATTAGGCAAACTGGTGGGGGTCAAGGCTGCGGGGTAGGGCTGCTGTGATGCGATAGTGGACAAGCTTCTCAAAACACTTCATCACCACTGGGGTGAGTGCCACCGGTCTATAGTCGTTTAGGCTGGAGATGTGAGGTTTCTTGGGCAAGGGTACTATGGTGGAGGTCTTGAGGCAGGGTGGGACGGTCGACTGTTCAAAGGATTGGTTGAAGATCCTGGTGAAGATATCAGCAAGCTGGTCTGCGCAGTCCCTCAGCACAGCTGGCCGCCTTCCTTGGGTTAACGGCCCACAGGGTGTGCCTCACCTCAGGTTCCTCCAGAGTGATGATGGTATTGCTGTGTTGTGTTGCTGTGCCTCTGAAGCATCCGGTGCAGTGACCTCAAAGCGGGTGTAGATGTTCAGCTTCTCCGCCAGTGCTAGGTCATCTTCAGCAGTGCCTAGGTTGGTCTTGTAGTTTGTCAGCTGCTGGACAACCTGCCACACCAGCCAGCTGTTCTTGCTCTCCAGGTGGTTCTCAATCCTCTTCCTGTAATCCGCCTTGGCCTCCCTGATACCTCTTTTTAGATTGACTCTAGCCACACTGTAGTGGTCTCTGTTACCTGAAGTATTATTCCTCTCCTTTAGCAGCTGCCGGACTTCCCGGGTCATCCATGGTTTTTGGTTGTGGTAAGCCCGGATCTGTTTGTCCACTGTGACTGTGTCTATGCAGTGTTTGATGTAACAGACGACACTGTTCGTGAACATTTCCTGGTCTTGATGTTCGAAGATATTCCAGTTGGTTCTATCAAAGCAGTCCTGTAGCTGTTGAGAGGCGCCCTCTGGCCATGTAGTTATAGTTTTTGTTATGCCGACACAGTTTTCCTGATTGGGGCATATGCAGGAATTAGGAACAGGGATAAATGGTCAGATTGGCCCAGGTGTGGTAAAGGTCTGGCCCTATAGCCCTTCTTGATGTTTGAATAAACTTTGTCTAGAGTTTTTTCACCCCTAGTGTCACACTTCACATGGTGGTGGAAATTAGGGATTGCCGTCTTTAAATCGCATGATTAAAATCTCCAGCTATGATGTGTACCACGTCAGGGTATTTGCTAAGTTTGTTGCCAATGTTTGTGTGCAAAAGTGCTACTTCCTCCGGTATTTTGTGCAAGCGGATAAATTTGATAGTCACACTCACACAGTAACTCACTCCGATCTTAAGGAGATCATGTCGGCTGAAGATGTTATTCGCTTGACTGACCGTACACAAAACAAAACACAAGACGTACAAAAACATCCAAACACAACACGACCAGTGGGACACCAAGCTGTTGCAACTACGTGCGCCGCCATCAAAGTTAAAATACAGTCAGATGTGGCTCCAGTCCAGCAGAAACTCCATAGACTGCCATTTGCTGTGCGTGAAGCTGTCTCAGGTGAGCTGAAAAGACTGGAAGCTGACGGCATTTTAGAGAGAGTGGACTCCTCTGCCTGGGTGTCACCTTTGGTGGTGTGAGCAAAAAGATTGGTGGTATTCGTTTTTGTGTGGATCTACGCAAACCAAACAGAGCTGTGGTGATAGACAGTCACCCTCTGCCACACATCGAAGTCTTTACTGAGCTCCGTGGTGCTACTATGTTTCACACAATTGATTTACAAAATGCCTACCACCAAGTGCAGTTACATCCAAGCAGCAGAGACCTCACAGCGTTTATAACGCATGATGGACTGTTCTGTTTTACCAGAGTACCCTATGGGTTGGCCTCAGCACCTAGTGCCTTTCAACGGATGATGACCCAGATTCTAGCAGGTCAAAAAGGTGTGCAGTGCCTCGACGTGCAGTACCTCGACAATATTATTGTATATAGGGAGGCACCTGCAGTTCATGACGCTAGACTAAACACCATCCTTCACTGTCTACAAGTGAGTAGGTTAAAGGTGAATACCACAAAATGCCACTTCAGGAAGACTGAGTTGTCCTTTCTTGGGCATCTTGACTCTGCCTCTGGCCTACAGCCAGATCCTGGCCATGTCCAAGCTGCGGTTCAAGCTCCACCTCCTCATGATGCTCTATCTCTACTTTCATTTCTAGGCCTGACTGCGTGGTATTCAAAGTTCATTCCCAACTGAGCCACGCTTGTGGAGCCTCTCCGTGCTCTACTTCGAAAGTCTACTGGTTTTCATTGACCTGAGGAGGCCCAAGAAAACTTCTGCAGAGTCTAAGACATCATAGCTACAAGTCCTGCTCTTGCCTTGTTCAATCCTTCCCTGCCAACAGTCAGACAGAGGAACGGCGATACAGAACAGACCATTGCGTTTGCCTCTCGAACACTTATCATGTGTGAGCGAAAGAATTCAACAATTGATAAAGAGGCCTTAGCATGTGTCTGGGCGACTGAAAAGTGGCGTGACATATCTGTGGGGTCGGCATTTCACTTTAAGACCTGATCACAGCCCTCTGACCCCTTTACTCACTACTAAAGGCCTTGGACGTGCAGGCATGAGAATAGCACATACAGACCCACTCCCCATGCTGTGCTCAGTGTCTCCTGCTGAACTGCTACATGGTAGACCACTCAATTTAATTTAAGACACGTGATTTAAAAGGTGTAGAATTTTCTGGCCCATCTGTGATCACTTGTTTCTGTCAAATACATTTTATTGGTGTTGCTCTCCTGACCCGTTTCTGTTGTTTCTTGTCGTCTGGGTCTCTGTTGGTATCATCTTTGCTCTCTGTCTTACTGTTGCTATCCAGTCAAATGTTTGATAAGCCTATGGCTAAATCGTGGCCTATAACTCCCGATTAAATGGGTTAAGTATTTTAAAAACGCTGAAAAAATGCCACCACATAAAAAAACTGAAGCAAACATGTAACCAGACACGTGTAAAACCAGATTGACTGGGAGAATCGGGGTTCTTCAATGTGGGCCAGGCAATTAGTATGCCACTGATCGCGCTGCAGAGTAGACAGAGACATGTGATTCTAGCACAGAGTTAATAAGGACTTTGAGTAAGACAGAAGGTAGTTTGTCGACGTAAGCTCGACAAGACCACGCAAATGATGAATGTTGAATAATTTTAGAGTAAGGATTTTCCCAAATTCACAAATTTGTAACCTACAAATGTGATCCTATACATCCAGCAAACAGAAACACTCCTGTATTACAATAGTAACCAGCATGCTTAGAAATAAATGAAATAAAGTCAAACACCTCAACTGACAGTAGCACCCCTGGATATTCCCAAAAGTAGTTCCCTAGTGTGCACTATTCCTTTAGACAAAGCAGCCAGGTAGTCAGTGTGGGTTGACCTTCTAGACTTTATGGACCTCCCTATCAAGATGTCCAGAGTTCTAGACTCCAGTGACATTTTCAGACAGGGGGAGGGGGGGGGGGTTTACCTCTGAAAAAAGATGCAAACTCATTGCATTTATCCACTGAGAGCAGCTCAGGTGCTAATTGTGATGGTTTATTTGTTAGCTTCTCAACTGTAGAAAATAGTACATGGGCATTGTTCATGTTATCATTGATAATGTTAGAGAAAAAAAGACTGTCTTGCTTTACAAATTTCATAGTTTTATTTGCTTCACTGGCATCACTCACAATTGTGGTCGCTTTCTGGGTGAGGCGGGTGGTGTATATGTCCTTCAGGGAGGGGAGTGGTGCACCAATGATCTTCTCAGCTGTGTTCACTATGCGTTGCAGCGCCTTTCTGTTGTAGTCAGTGCAGCTCCCACCCCACACAGTGATGCAGCTGGAGAGGATGCTTTCAATGGTTCCTCTGTAGAATGTGGTAATGATGGGTGGTGAGGTACTTGCTCGCTTGAGTTTGCGCAGGAAGTACAGACACTGCTGGGCTTTCTTTGCCAGTGATGCAGTGTTTGGTCAGGTCCTCCAGGTAAGGTCCTCACAGATGTGCACCCCCAGGAATTTGGTTCCGCCCTTGGTAATGAGACCCACCAGGGTTGTGTCGTGTGCAAACTTAACCAGGTGATTTGAGCTGTAGTTTGGTGTGCAGTCGTGAGTCAGCAGGGTGAAGAGCAGAGGACTGAGCACACATCCTTGTGGCACCCCTGTGCTCAGTGTGATGCTGCTTGAGGTGTTGTTTCCAACCCTTACTGCTTGTGGTCTCTGACTTAGGAAGTCTTGCAGCCAGTTACAGAAGAAGGAGCTAAAAGCCAGTTTGTCAAGTTTGCAGATGATTTGTTGTGGTATTATGGTGTTGAATGCTGAACTGAAGTCTACGAACAGCATTGTGTTTCAAAACGTGCGAAAAAGCTGTTTAAATCGTTGAGCAGAGAGGTGTTACTGTCACAGCTCTTTGGCATGGGTTTGTAGTCTGTGATGGCTTGAATGCCCTGCCATAGGCTCCGTGCATCTCTGCTGTCTTGGAAGTGGGAAGTTATCTTTTTCGTGTAGTCCTGTTTTGCTTTCCTGATGCCCTGGGACAAGTTGGCTCTTGCTGTTCTCAGGCCAGATTCATCCCCAGCTCTGAAGGCATTGTCTCTGCCCCTCAGCAGCCTGTGGACAATCCCTGTCAACCATGGCTTCCGGTTAGCCCGAGTATTGGTGGTTTTTATGTGGGTCACATCATGAATGCATTTGGTGATGTAGGAGGTCACAGTGTCTGTGTACTCCTCAATGTCTGTGTGGTTGTTGTAAGTGGATGCCTGCTTAAACATTTTCCAGTCTGTTGTGTTGAAGCAGTCTTAAAGAACAGAGGAGGCCCCTTCTGGCCACACTCACCTGTTTCTGAGAAGAACAGTCATGAGTTCACGATGAATGTCGAATCTGAATAAAGAATAAACATAAGCAATAAATCGGCAAACATAAATCAGTCATTAAGTCTGAATCTAAAAGGTGGTCTGATCCCGCGGCCCCTGGAGGTCAGTCTGGCTGTGCCACCAGACAGAGCAGGCCGTGCTGGTGTTCTCTGTGTAGTCTCTGGTGCAGGGGGCCCCGGGGATGCACCGTGGCCCCTGGTGACCATCACCAGACCATCACTACTGGCTGTAGCTGTGGTTCTGCAGGCCCGGTGTTCTCAGGAACAGCCTGGAGATGTCTCCTGTTGCGCCGCAACACTGTGCCGTTGTCCATCTTGATCATGTAGGATCTGGGTTGTTCCGCCTTTCCCACCACCTGCGCAGGAGTCTTCCACCCCTTTTCTGTGTCCAGCTTGACACGCACTGCCTGGCCTAGCGGCAGCTCTGGGAGACAGTGGGTGGAGTGTCGATGGTTGTAGAAGTACTCGTAAGATTTCTTGGCTTTAGAGTCATTAATTCTTACTTGTTCAGGGCTTATTGGAGTCATTTGCAAGTTTTGCGCCAGGGTGGGGACTGTGGTACGAATCTGAAGTCCCATCATCAGTTGAGCCGGACTGGCCCCTGTTGCAGCAATGGGTGTTGCCAGACAACTCATCAGGGCCAGGTATGGGTCTAGTTGTTTCAGCAGTCTTTTGGCAGTCTGGACTGCTCTCTCGGCCGGCCCGATGGCCTGGCGGTAGTGGGGGCTCGAGGTTGTGTGTGCAAACCCGTACTCTTTGCTAAAGTCAGTGAAATCAACTGAGGTGAACTGCAGGCTGTTATCACTGACTAGTTCGAGAAGTACACCCCTCCTGCTGAAGATGCCTTTGAGGCGTGTGATGACCTGCTGGCAAGTGTGCCATTTCGATGTACCTGGAACAGTAGTCTACTACGATCAGATACCTTGGCATGGCGCTCTGACTCTGTCTCGTTAGCCAGGGGGCTCCTGGACATCGCATCCGCCACGATTAGCTGTTTACCTGGAACATGGACAGCAGTCACTCTGAACCGCATCAGGCGCATTAAAAGTCTCTGGCACCGCACCGGTGCTTTGTCCAGGTCACATGCATTAATCAATGGGATTAGCGGCTTGTGGCCACACCAGCCGACCACACCGCTGCCAAACACTCCTTTTCTATTTGGGAGTAGCGTTTCTCTGACTCTGTAAGTGTGCGTGAGCAGAAAGCAACTGGTCTCAACTCACCGCCGTGCTCCTGAAGTAGTGTGGCGCCCAGGCCGTAGCTGCTGGCGTCTGCGCTGACGAGGCCAGTGCTGGGGCTGATGAGAGCATGTATTGGCTTTCTGCAGCGCTCTTTCTTGGTGGTCGCCCATGCTCACACACTGTCCTTCTTGAGCAGGTCAGTGACTGGGTGTAGCACAGTTGAGAGGCCTGGCAGGAACCTCCCCAGGTAATTAATCATACCCAGGACCTGGCACAGCTCTCCCACATTATTTGGGCTGGGCCTCTCAGTGATTGCGCTCACTTTACTTTTGTCTGGTTTCATACCCTCTGCGCTGATGATGTGTCCGAAGTAATTGATCTCTGACATGTTGAAACAACACTTTGCTTTGTTCAATTGTAGTCCAGACCGCCTGATGGTCTGAAGGACTGCATTCAGCCCCCTGTTGTGTTCCTCCTCGTCCACCCCATAGACGAGTATGTCGTCCATCACGACGACGACTCCGTCGTGACCCCTGAGCAGGTCAGTCATCAGCCTCTGAAAGATTTCAGGGGCTGAAGAGATCCCGAAAGGGAGTTGAAGGTAGCAGAACCTGCCCATAAGTGTGATGAAGGTGGTCAGTTTTTGACTGTTGGGGTCCAGGGGAATTTGCCAGAAGCCACTGGAGGCATCTAACGTGGAGAATACCTTGGCTCCAGCTAACTTGGGAGCGATGTCCTTCAGCTTCGGCAGCATGTATCTTTCCCTCTTGACGGCCTTGTCGAGGCGCTTCAGATCGACGCACACCCTGACCTGGTCTTTGTTCTTCTTCTCTGCTGGCACGATGGGTGCGCACCAGTCAGTGGGCACGGTCACAGGCGGCACTCGGCGGGGAGTTGTGGTGGCGTAGGGCTCAACGTCAGGTTTCAGTTCAATTTTAACTGGATCACCCTGTAAGAGCCCCATCTCCCAAAATATCTCATTGTCCGCTACAGTGCTGACAGCATTAAGTCTTTTCACTAGGCCCATTCTTTTGACCACTCCTCCCCCCAGTAGGTTCTGTGTGAACTGTCCTTTGATTACAGTGACCCAGAAGGCATAGTTTTGGCCCTTGCGCAGGCTATTGGCCAGGAATTTGCCTATGCACTCCACTTCCCCCCCTGGGCTTGTGGCACTGACTGTAGTCTTGGCTAATTAGGGCTTGTTTGGCAGTCTGTTGTACGTTTTCTCAGTCATTACGGTAATGTCTGCCCCCGTGTCAATTTTAAAAGTCAACCAGACTACTGTTAATGGGAAGTGTGACACGCCAATCATCACTGAATTCTGGCTGATCAACTACTGTATAGGCCTGATTTGTCACTTGCCCAATGAAGAAAGCTTGATCATCACCATCATCCATTTCTTGTGCCATAGCCATTAACTGTTTAGTCATTTTAGTTTTGCACAAAAGTGTCCAAGTGTCCAAGTGTCCAAGCTTACCGCATCGTCTGCATTTCTTGTCACGTGCAGGGCAACGTTCCCCTTTCTCGTGAGTTCTGCCGCACCGTGAGCATCTGTTTTATTTACTGGACTCATCTCGTTTCAGAACGTTTTGTCCATCTCGCTGCCGCCTGCCCTTGCCACGCTTGCCAGCCTGTCTGTCTTTGCACAGCATTCACCGAACACTCACCTCGCTCCACACTCGCTCTGGCGGGCTAGCTGAATGGCTTTCTCCAGCGTGAGATCCGCCTCAAGCTGTAGCTTTTGCGAGACCTCGCAATCTAGAATGCCAACGACGAGTCGGTCTCTGATCTGTTCATCCTTAGTTATGCCGAATTCACAATATTGAGCTAACTCATAGAAATCCTCTAAAAGGATTCCACAGTTTCTCCTGCCTTCTGCACGCGCTTGTGGAAGCATACTCATGAATTATATTGCGCTTAGGCACGAAGTGATTGTTTAACTTTTCTACAACTATCCCATAATCAAGACGAGGGTTATCACTTTTGTCGTCTTCGGTATACACAAACACTTCATAAATTGGCTCTGCTTCTTTCCCCATCGATTACAGAAGAGAGTTGACTTGTACCTCACCGCTCTCCTTGTTGAGCTTGGAAGCCGCTCGAAACCTGTCGAATCGGCGCCTGGCCACTGGCCACTCCACTGGCCGGGTAAAATCAAACTGTTTTGGCGGTCCAAACTTGGGCATCTTATCTTCTTTTCAGGAATCAGTCCGTGACTTCTGACAGCATGTCACGACACACACATGTTATGCGTTCCTAATCGTGGGTCTTTATTAACAACTCCAGTTCAACAGTTGGCATTCCCGCGAACTCCCTTGTCTCTTGTCCTGACTCCCCCCTCACGTAATCCCGTCACCCCGTTACGTTCAGGGCACACATTATTGGGCACGTACATGCATAACATCACAATGATTCAAATCTCCAGCGAGGATGGTGAAGCCGTCTGGGTGTGCTGTCTGCTGATCACTGATAGCCTGGTACAATTCAGTGCCGTGTTTCTATCGCTGTTGTTGTTGGTGGGAGGGAGAGATGTAAACTGCGACTAGCAAAAGCGCTAGCGTTATTTCCCTGGGCAGATAAAAAGGATGACACTTTAAGCTCTGCTAGTGCTAGTGGTGAACAGTGTTTTCGTACCACCGTTGCGTTGCAGCACCACGCATCTCGGATGTAAACACAGATCCACGGGTCTTCCCTCTGTCTACGATGGCCCTGTCTGCACCGTAGCATGCTAGCTGCTCTAGTTGTATAGCAAAGTCGGGAATGTTGTCATTTAGCAATGTTTCGGTGAAAACAAGCACAAAGCAGTTACTCACTTTACGATTCGCTGATCTCAGCAGACTTAAACTATCCATTTTATTGTCCAAAGATTGTACGTTTGCCAGTAGGATAGATGGTATAGCTGGGCGAGTTGGATTAGCATCTAGCCTAGCCTGGATGCCTCCACGCTTGCCTCTCTTTCTCCTCCTTGAACAACAAAGCCAACGTCTTCTGATCGGTAGGGAGATAGCAGGCAAGTCCGGTGTGGTTGCAGTCCTAAATAGCATTGATTTTTGCTAACTGAACCTAATATAGCCTGGCTAATAGCCCATGGCATGCAGTTCATAACTAAATATATATATATATATACACACTACGTCTATAATTCTATGTTCATAACTACTATAGCTAACTGATTAGCTTGCTGTTCTAAGTAAACAGTAGTAGGAATCAAAACAACTTTTTGAAATTGGAATATCTACCAGCCACAGTTTTTCTGTTGCCTAGCCAATTGTATTATAGGTAGGACGCTGAAAATTTGCCACGTAGTTGTCATAATAAATAACAATTTATCTACATTAATAATGTTAAGCGCAAACTTGACCTTTGACCCTTTTTCGGAAGTTATTCTGCCGTTGCATTTTATGCAAAACAGGGTCATATATTGACTAGGGCTGTAACGATACACCAAATCCACGATTCGGTTCACATCACGATTTTTGACCCACGATTCGGTTCGCAAACAGAACAAATTACATTAAATTGAACACCAAAGAACAATAGGCATTGACTATGCAAATTATTAACTATATACAGGCTGCTACTGTTGGGTTGTGAGCTAAATTGGTTTCGGGATAGTGCCGTAGAATGTGCATCCGCATGTTTGTTCGTTTTGCCGGTCACTTGGGTAAGCTTCTTAAAACACTTATGGCAATTTGAGAAGGTCTTGTCGACTACACAAGTGCAGTCCTCGTTTTCCAATGGGTACCCACAGTGTTGCCATACTACTGACTAAAATGTATAAGGAGGGTCTACATACAATCTCTGGGTTAGTTGGCGTTTCCTCACGTTAAACTTGCTCAACTTCTGTAATCAGGCGTCACACGACATGAGGTTGGGGGAGGCTTACGGGTAACATAAAATTATTTATTCTTAAGTAGTTTTGTGGTGAATTTCTACGTATTTTATAATTGTAACTTCAAATAATGCTAATAATAATAATAATTTAAAGATGTGGTAGCATTGGATCTGGACGGGAAGGATAACTCTAGTTGGAAGGGGTGTGTCGCGATTCTGCCTTCTCACACTGTGAAACAGGTTCGTGGTTCTGAGTTTTGCGATTTCGGTTTCATATGGCATATCATTACAGCCCTAATATTGACCATTTGGACTTTTATCACTGTATACATTTTTTTATGATAACAATTATAGCTTTAAACTAATTTTGCAACCGACACAGTCCAACGATAATAATAGTCTACCCACAGAGATACCTAAACTAAATGACAACCTCCCGACGGTGATAAGTTTGCATTTTGATAGATTAGGCTAACCTGCGCATTAGGTTGCACATTTATATTGTGAATGGGCTTGCTGAAAACTCTTGATGGATTTAAACAATGGATTGCCTTCTTAACAGATACTTGGTGACAGTTCTTGAACTGTCAGTTTGCAGCTAGCCATCCTCTATTGCATAACTTGTAACTAGTTAATAGCATCTAGGCTATGGTGTTTATGGTGTTGCAGCTGGCACACAATTTTTCATGTACACACTCAGACTAGCTGATGATTTTAATGGAGGAAGATGCAGATTGCGGAGTCATTATTACATGCATACATACATTATTTTAATATTTTAATTTAAAAATTTTCTGTCTGAAATGACATACAATTTATTAAAACAGTATGCAAGTGGCCCATCTACTGTCATTTGTCGTCGTCATAGAATGTGTTGTATAAGAGAAAGTGCTATTGCAGGCTGCCGTTTGTTGATTTTGTGCACGGAGACGAGTGGATTGAGTAGGGACAGTGCAATTTAACTTTCAGTGTACAGAAGTGGCGTGCACATTTTAGGGGGCAAATAGTACAGGGGGAAAGGGCACTTTTTGCACATGTGGAAGGCCTTAACCGTATTCTAACTTTCTCACAGGAGACACTTATTAAAGACGGTCAAAGACTGGGAAAACTTAAAAGCAATAGATAGCAGAAGATAAATCGTTTGAGCGGTTTATTGAAAAGGGTCTAGGAGTAAAACAAGTTGCATTCACTCAAAACCTAGCCTAGCTTCCCATTCACACAGTAAGCTAGCTTAAAAAGCGCTAGCATAAAAAACAGCTAGTTACATATTTTTAAAACAATTAAATTAACAAACCAATCGAAAATAATGGCACACCAAAAGCAGTATCAGAACAACAGTATCACAGCATGGGTGTGAGGGCTGTCCTCTCCCAACTTCTAAGAAACACAAGCCATTAGTGTTAGCCACTAATCGCTAACCAGTGTATTACAGTGAACAGTGACCGAGCTAATTAGGCTGTCACAGGCTCATGTTACTCAATGTGACGCCAATACATCTAAATGCATGGAAATTGACAATATAACGGCACAATATTGTAGGGAAATGGTACAAAATGAAATAATATACAAAATCATAGTTATGAAAGTGGGGGATTAGAGTGCAGAAAGGAGACAGATATTTAATTAGGAAAAATGAAATTGACAGAAAGACATTGTCAAGCCATCATCTGTCCAACATGACAGGAACATACTACTTTGTCAAATATTAATTCTTGTAATGTTTATATTTATTTTATATTATATTTATGTTATATTCTCACTTTTGAACTTTTGTCCTCATTTTTAGACATTTCTTACATAGATAGGCTATGTAAAATAACATTTAGAAATTGTTATATTTGTCAGGTAATGTGAAATTAATCGTTAATCGAATCAAAACAAATGTAAAAATTAATCGTTAGATTAATCGATGCATTGAAAAAAATGGGTGTCATCCTTGACTGCACTTTATCTTTTACCTCAATAATGTCACTTGTTCTGCATAGTTTCATCTACAAATGCCTCCGTCCTTGCCTCAACCCACGTCACTGTCATTCTTGTGCACAGCCTTGTCACTTCCTGGACGGATTACTGTTATTCACTTTTGTATGGCCTTACTCAAAAGTCTCTTCATAAGGTGCCACTTGTTCAGAACTCTGCTGCACGCATTATCTCTAGGATCTCTTCACATTACTCCC
Organism: Limnothrissa miodon; assembly: GCA_017657215.1. Classification (NCBI taxonomy): domain Eukaryota; kingdom Metazoa; phylum Chordata; class Actinopteri; order Clupeiformes; family Clupeidae; genus Limnothrissa; species Limnothrissa miodon. Next base: position 130,089 of record JAGFZM010000188.1, on the reverse strand, counting down.
GTTTGGCAGCAGGTTCACTGGCTTCTGGTTAAACATCGCATCACTTTCAAAATTCTATTGTACACATTTAGGGCCATTCTCCAACTCTCCCCTCCATATCTCTCTGACTTGATTCAAATCACCACTCCAGCTCGCTGCCTCCAATTCTCCTCCTCTCTCTCTCTATCCCTTCTCCCCATATTGTCACTCTGCTCCTCGCCTTTGGAACTCTCTACCTCCTAACATAAAAAACATCACTTATTTTCCCCTCTTTAAATTAACTCAAAACTCATCTGTTCAAAATAGCTTATTCAACATAATTTTTTTGCACTTTGTCATTTTAGTTTCCACTGTCTACGTATATTGTCTGCTTTTATGCTTGTCCCTTTATTATTTTACTATGTACAGTGTCCTTGAGTGCTTCAAATAAAATATGCTATTCTTATTATTAATAAAGGTCTCTTATAGTTTCCCATATGAGAAACATGTACCATAAATTTGCCAAATGACTATGACAATACCATTGATCAGAGATGTCAAATTGGATGTTAAAAATGGATGCTAATTGGATGTTAAAATTGAATGCAAGACACATTAATTTAATATATATATATATATATATATATATATATATATATATATATAATAAAACTGCTGTTATATTTGCACTGCATTATTTTTATCTGTAATAAAATTATTGTAGTCTCTATTAATACTGTGTGGCCTCAAAGTACATTATTTCAAATGCCAAATAACTTACCAGCATTTAATTTTTTAACTCGACCAATGTCTGTATGAAATGCAATACATCCAGATATCATTGTGCATCATCAGCATACAATTCCTTACACTGAAAATGAAATAATAAGAAAGAATAAAGTACTTAACAAAACAATATTATCAAGCATTGATTTTCATTTCTAATTCTATTTTCTATTATCGTGAGTACTAACTCTATTTTGAAAATAAAATTACCCTCCCACAGGAGGTGTCGACAACATTGACCCAAAATCCAACATGTTATTTCTATCATGTGACAATTTTCATCTGAGGAAGGAAGGAAGCAGGTGATCTACCACCAGGCCTTTAGCAGTCTGTCCTTTTAAGATAAACTGAACCCGTTTTTTTCTTACTTGTCTTAAGACAAAACAAATAAATAATTGCAGATAAAGCAAGTAGCTCACTGGAGTGTTTTCTCATCTCTCTGTCTGTAAATGAAGACTGTCTGCACAAAATACAGCCTAATGGAAGTACAGCCTAAAGTGCTTATGTGTAACTCTCAGCAGCTGAACTGCTCTCCAATAATGGGGATGAGATAAGCAACAGTACTGCACTGATATACTGTATGTCCCTCCTTTTGCCATTCAGTTACTAATGTTGTATCCAAATTATGACTTAAAAAATTAAACTTAGAACATTTTCTGTAGAAAACTTTATGCAGTAAAATGAATTATGTTCCAAAAGCGCTTAATAGGTTTGTTACGTGCTTGTATGGTGGAAATTGTGGCATTTCTCCTGTTGCTGTGTTCCCCGTCCTCTAGGTGGCTGGTAAGAGCGGTGTGCCTAGGGGTTGGACCAGTGTTCATATAAGACGCCCACTTGCGACGTATCGGGCTCACGTCCTCCGCCGTCCCATTACCTTTGCACCGGGCTGCAGCGCGAACTTTTTTTGTGCACTATGTTTCTCCTTTGTTAGCCCGTTTAATCTTCTTTACTCTGCTTTTTCACATGAATTCTTGTTAAGTTTATATGTTCACTTTGCAGAGCAGGCGGTAGTTGGTGTTGGGTTTTGGACGCTTTATTATTTTAGGTTCAGTCAGTGTAGCCAACCACGGAAGACTCACTTGGCTCTTTGTGTTTTGTTTGTCGTACGGGAGGCAATAGAGTTCTTTCTTTTCAGTTATTATACGTAGGGTTTTTCGTTACTTACTGTTTTGGTATTATTTTTGCCGCTTTGCTCTTGTGTATTGTTTAAAATCTTACTTTAATTAATTATGTTACATCTCCTTCTTTTAATGCAAATTTGTCTCCAGCTTTTCATGATTAAGCTATTGTGTGTGGAATTAACCCAACTGAACATATTACTCTGCCTGCCAAGAATTGCATATTGTAAATAAGTGTGCAAACAATTAGGCTACAAAACTGAATCAGAGAGATTAAGAAATGGTCAAAAATATAATTAGATAAACCAGATTACTTTTTGCTCTTGTAAAAACAAGCCATTCTTTGTCACCATCAAAAGTAAACCACCCTTAAAGCTACAATTGAAGTCTGTGGTCCACCAATATACATTTACCCCCTATTTTGAAATTCTTTTTCCTACCCACAGCACCTCAAATCGAGCAACAAAGTTATAATTTGAAATACTCCAGGATACCGTTTTGACTAACTTCAGTCTTATATATTGATATCTCCCTCTCAATCCACTTCTTGTGTTTTCTTCTATTACCATCATACCACAACCACTCATGTACAAACCTCAACACCTCCCTCTGGGAGCTAGACTTTATCAGCCAGAGGCCAAAAGTATGGGTTGGAAACAACACCTCAAGCAGCATCACTCCAAGCACAGGGGCCTCACAAGGCTTTGAGCTCAATCCTCTGCTCTCCACCCTGCTGACACACGACTCAACTCCAACCTACAGCACCAATCGCCTTGTGAAGTTTTTGGGTCTCATCCCCAAGGGTGACAAGACTCTCTACAGGAAAGAAGTTGATCTTCTGACTCTAACTATCAATGATGGTGCTGATAGTAGTGTATGTGAGAGAATATAGTAGTGTGTGTGAGAGACTATTGTAGTGTGTGTGAGAGAATATAGCAGTGTGTGAGAGACTATAGTAGTGTGTGTGTGAAAGAGTATTGTAGTGTATGTGAGAGAATATACTAGTCTGTGTGAGAGACTATGGTAGTGTGTAGGAGCCAAAATGCTTTTTCTCTGTATTTATATGTACTCAAATTTGCGGTAGTGTCTCTTCCAAGCCCCTTTCTTCTCCTCCCTCTTCTGTCCCAAAACACCTCTAATATATCTATAGCATGTTCTAAAAACGATGGTAATGATGGTGCAGATAGGCTGTACTTCCTTGATCAGTATACTAGTGGTCTTCCCAGAGACCTGGTGAGGAGTTGTCTTCATATGAGCCCCGATAGAGGCTATGAAAAGGCAAAGGCTTTGCTTCATGAACACTATGGAGATGAATTCAAGATCTGTTCTGCTTATTCAAAAAAGGCATTGGAATGGCCTCTTATTAAAACAGAGGAGATGTATGTGAGAGACTATAGTAGTGTGTGTGAGAGACTATAGTAG
>JAGFZM010000188.1:43505-126795 GCA_017657215.1 Limnothrissa miodon | reverse complement strand
AGAGAGTATAGTAGTGTGTGTGAGAGAGTATTCATGAATGACCACGATTCATAGCAAAGAAGTTTGATGGTAGAAGGTTTTGTGAGAGGCCGCTTTGTGAACTACAGCTCTCTGCCGCGAATTAAATACATCACCACTGCATGGACTACTCTGGGTAGCTTAACAGCTACGCTCGTCGTTAGCCGCTAGCTGAGTAGCAGCTATATTATATTTGCTTAGTTCGCTCAAAATTCGCTCTTACCTGATCTGTTTAATCCAGCAATGCGTTGTGGGAATCTAGCTCAGTGGGATAGACACATTGATCTCTAAAGAATATTCTTTATAGATCAGAGGAGTAGTATATATCCGATCCTATCTGTCAAAATTGATGACGTCATTTGATGGATGAGGGTACCGGCCCTTTTTTTGCCGGAAGTCCCGCCTTCTGTCACCGGAAGTCCCGCCTTAGTGTCACCGGAAGTCCCACCTCAGTGTCATGTTAGGTTGTGACAGGTGTCACAGCTGTCAAATGTGACAGCTAGTTTGGTTGAAGAGTGATTGCTGAGTGTTTGCCCTGACTTGTTTTAAACTAGATAGTTTAAACTAATAGTTTAAGGTTAGTGTTGTGTTTTTAAATGTTTTTAAAAAAATACAAATAAAAAATCGTTTTTTTCAATAAATGAAATAAAAGTGATGATTGATTTACCTAAAAGGTGTGTTTAATGTTGTTCTAATGCATCTCCAAATAGTGTGTTATAAGTTTGGTTTTGTTTTTAACTAGGTTTTAAATAAAATAAATCGTTATAATACTGGTTGTAGGCCTAGCTGTAGGTGATGTAGTGGGGTGTGTTGAGATATTATTCTTTCACCACCCTGTTTAGTTCATAGACATATAAGATATCTAACCTATAGGTTAGGGGATAAGTAAATAAAACAAATAGTGGCCTATAATAAGATTTTTTTGTTTCTTGTTGTTTTTTGTCCATGCACGTTAGGCTAGATAAGTCTCCAAAATGGTTGTAGCTTAACTTGCTTACATCCAATTGTTTGATTCATAGAGAAGATTAATCTATCAAAAATATAAGTTTATTTGTTTCAACTAGTTAAATAAAATACATTCTTGACATATTTACAAAGGAGTGTTTAAGAATGTAGCCTAATGTTTTTGTCGATGCACGTTGTTTGGGGGTTGGATCAACAGTCTTATTTGTTAGGTCAGCCTGCCTAAATGTTTTATTTGTAATGTTTTATATTGGTAAATTTAAGTTGTCTGTTTTAACTCGTCTAACTAAAAATAATTTCTTTATATAAGCCTATGTCACGAACAAAGGTTTAAGAATGTTTGTTCTGAAGAGTAGCATACCATCTTGCCAGTTCGGTCTCTCTAGTGAGATCCTTTGTTTCGCAAAGGTTTTCGACATGTCTGGGTTGAGCTTGCTTAAGACAAGGCTATGTTTAATTGTTTAATGTGTAGAAGTTCAATCTGTCAAAATATACGTTTATTCATTTTTACTAGGTGAAATAAAACAAATCATTCATATATTCAGCCAGCTAAGGAGTTTTTAAAACATTTGTCCACGCACTCAGTTTTTGCTTAGACTCATCTTTCGATCTCGGTAGCTGTGTTTAAAGTATTTAAAGAGAAGTTTTAATGTTTTAATGTTTTTGGTAGCCTATTTAAGCCGTAGTCTGGCGTTATAACTAACCTAAGATAAACAAAAGAATTTCTTGATAGCCTATTTTACGAACAACTATTGTCCCGGTCCACTTTGTGCTTAGTTAGGCTAGCAAGCTTAGATAGGCCCACCTACCTATCAAGTTGTCATATCATAGGCTACCTAATTAATTAGTGGAGACGTTTTATTGAGATAAATTCAAGGCTCAGGTTTTGCGATCATAACATGGAGGATTACGGAGCCCCAGAAGATTAGGCTACCATAGGGGATTTTTTTTTTTTTTTTAACACTTTTCAGATTAATGGTTTTTGTTATTGCTTTCAGAGTTCAGAGATTATATGAAAGCAGTACACAAACATAGCTGCTAGTTAATAGTGACAAGTCTTGTTTTTTTTTTTTTTTTTAGATAATTTTCTTTGCATAGACCAGGGGGTCAGAATTTGGCCGGTTAGCTTCAGCCAATTAGCATGCCACTTCCTCGTCGCCATTTTCCATAAATTAGATCGAATCCGGTACCATCTTAGACGCCCATTGTAGACGCCCATCAAGAGACGCCCACTGGATTTAGACCCACAAGGTCAAGACAAACAGCACGTTAAAAACAAACCACACATAAGATGCGCTCTCACCATGCATGTTCTTGTAGAAACCTTGCAAACGGCACCAGAAAATATAAATTCAGCCAACCAATCACATTAACATACACATTTGGGGTGGGCCTGAAGTTCACGGGAGTGCTGCTAAAGGCAGGGCAAGATAACAATGCTCGTCCATGAATGAAGTATACATCCAATGTGTAACATCCAATGTACTGTGTAAATGTACTGTCATCCATATAGCTTACTGCTCAACCTCACGTCAATCAGTAATGTATCACGTAATTGGCCAAGTAAAAAGTAAAACAGGCTTCATGAAACTCATGATGAAACTAAATGATGAAAAAAACGAATTCCCTAGCCTAGCATTTCTCATTGAAATTAATGGGGCGGGACTTGGTCACTTTCTCCAGGTTTTATAATACCTCCATGGGATAGACAGAACATACTTCAGGGGGGGCAGGGCTTGGGTCTGGGGGGCGGGGCATGGACAAAATATCTTCTGTCATTGGACATATTGTCTTTACTTGTATGCCTATACCAAACAACCTATGAAAGACTCACATATAACATACTTATATTGTAAATGTACTAATTCACACTTAATGATTTTTCTCTCATTCAGCAGTATGTCTCCTCAAACTAGATTTGCTTACTGCAAATAAAGCAGCACTGTTAATGTCCCATCACATTTGATATGTCTTATTTATAACTTTAACAGAAAGAATGTAGTTTGAATAAAATCAAAAATCGAATCATAATCGAAATATTTTCTGCCCGATCCACGGTTTAGCCAAAGTCAGCAGCTCTATCCACAATCTCTACCCTGATCATCCCCTAGTTTGCACACTGCTAAAATATTATATTCATTTAAAATTAAAATATTATTTTATAATTTCTTAATAAAAGAGCAAAACGATTTCAGTGATTCAGGGATGGCCAAATGTATATGAGCCCCATAAAACAATCAGATACACATGAGAAACCTGAAAGGATTAGAAGAGCCATTTGGCATTCCCAGCCTTGTTCCCACTCTCATGGTATTGGTGTCCTTTGCTCAGACAGGCCCACAAAGCAAAGAACTTCATTTTAAAATGTTGTTTGCATACTTAAAATCTGTCTTGGGGTATGGAATGCATTCATGTTTAGTATCATTCTAATGGTCTCGGTGTGAGAAGTGAAGTGAAAAGGTCAGAATGAAGAAATTATTGGGATGATCTATGTGGTATTTCTGAACCTTGGGTAGAAATGTTTCTTTTTCTGGTGAGACACTCCCCTTCCAGCTGTTGAAATATGTTGTGATGTATATGCAAATAAAAATGTTTGTTCTGTTCTGTGATATATAAGCAAATAAAAAATTGGAAAATCACAAAGTATTTTATCACAAAGGATATTATCAGACCTCCCATGCCTTGCAGTCATATCTATTTCAATATGCTAAACAATATCTTTGTCTGTAGCTTAACCTTGTTGAATTGACTGTTGACTATTTGGTTATTTCTGGTATTATGATTGTATGCCTATTTATATTACAATAAACTGTTAATTGTTTATTTTGTAATATTGCATCTTTCAGACACATTTTCTAATCAAATAGGCTGAGCAGTCTAGTCTAAGATTCCTTCAGTTTATATAGTATCTCTCGGTGTTATATCACTAAACCACTGAGGAAAAAATAGATGATTGAGCGTCATGTTCATGTTACCCCTGATACTAATTACATTTTGGACCGCTGAACTCTCAACCCAGGCGTCAGGCGTCCACATTTGTAGTTTGCTGGATAGCATTTATGTCTATCTCTAATGATTTAACAATCAGACCCAGTTCTTTTAAACAGAACTGATGTTCTAAGGCATACTAATGATAATGATTAGCCTAATGGTTAAGGGCAAACTACCTTTTGTAATCCTATCTTTACAATTTCATGGTAAAATTTCGAATTGAGGGATGGGGGCCTACAAAACGGCTGATCTTCTGTTTTATTTATTTATTATTATTATTTTTAATGTTTTGTAACTTAATTAGTATGCAGAAAGCATAGGCTACTCACCCCAAAACCTGGATAGGCTAGATGACTGGATTTTCTTCAGCGGTGTTATCAGTGCTGCACATTCACTTGATTGGCGCATGGTCTTGTGCTGTAATTGGAGATGCCATCTTGGATTTCTAAAACGAGGGAAAGGTAAGTGCAGTCTTTCTAGGTCACCAGGGGTCGACATGATGAAACCTGACATCCCCTGGGCAACATGCAGGGATACAGGCGACGCTTTCTAGCACTTGAATAGCCTGTCTTAGCGTATGATTTCTGCCCAACCAGGGCACATATTACTATTACAACCATTAGTATTAGGCTATTTAGTATTACTTAAACAACTTTAATACGTACGTGTTACCGGGTATTTACAAAGTTAAGATAAAATTTGTTGTGAATATGGGCCCAGGTCGTTTTCGCAATACCTGGTGAAGATTTAAGATGTAGGCTAGACTAGCCTCGAAAATAACGCAACAATAATAACTGTGCGTTCACACCAAACAGTTTGTCTTGTTAGTGTTAGTACTGGTCTAGCACCCCAAGATGACATTGTAGTTAGACATAAATTGTCGCCTGCACACTATGTTACATTGTAAGCTTGCGCTTAATGAACCTACATCTCCAACATCCAATGACGTGAACCGTCCGCGTAGTTACAATAGGTGGCACCTCCGCCCGCACTTTGTTGGGGACGTAGGGAGGAGCCGTTGTGTGGTAAATCGTTGAGCAGGTGAAGAGCACTCAGTTGGGTGCTTCTTACAAGTTATTACTGTCTACCTGGTGCCTTGGTAAGTTCATGCATATTTTCTGGAAATAACCCGATAATTTCCACTTCAGGTTAGACTGGGGGTCGAGGTAAGTGGTATTTTACATTAACAGATTTTGCTACTGTAGCCTACGTAGATTACTTTTTTTTTTTTTTTTAATCCACGTTGGTGGTTTGTCTTCTGACCACATCGCGCTCGGTGACCAGAGCGTCAAAGTAATTGCTTGAACCAACTTTAATTTATCAGCTAATGCACAGCTAACGTACGTCATTACGTTAGGTCGCTGCATGCGGGCGGATTCTCGTTTCAAAAGTACGGATGCTAACGTTATATCCATTGTTACTTTAGACGAGATGACATCGTTTTGCCAATAGATTTACCCGTTAAACGTTAAACCCAAAGATGGTCTGCATAATCTAAAGAGTTGTTTCTGCTCATTCAAATATCAGTGGAGGTGTAGCCTATGTCGTGCCTCTGAGTGAAATGGGTGGTTATAATCAATATGGTTAAAATTGTTACGGCTGTAAAAGTTCACTAATAATAGACCCATATTCACACAGGTTTACTTATTGACCAGAGAGAAAAATGGTGTCCCAGCTGGAAAAGTCAATGGAGGGCCTTATCAAAGTATTCCACAATTACTCATCAAAAGAAGGGGACAAGTACAAGCTGAGCAAAGGTGAACTGAAGAGTCTTTTACAGGGAGAACTAAGTGACTTTTTGGCGGTGAGTTGTAGGCCTGCTCGTTTGCAAAAATGTCATTTTAGTCACAAGTTCACAACTTGCAGCTAACATTAACTGGTTTATCTAATATCCCATCCATAGGCCAGCAAAGACCCTATGGTTGTGGAAAAGATTATGACGGACCTGGATGAAAACCGTGATGGCGAAGTCGACTTTCAAGAATTTGTTGTGCTGGTTGCAGCACTTACTGTTGCTTGCAATGAATTCTTTGTGGAGAGTATGAAGAACTGAGTACTTTTTGCCATGTTTCCTAACCTTTCTATAACATTTCTTTATCAAGGAGGGCAGGGATCGTTGAGGAAGTTTTCATTATGTTTCCTTTTTTTTTTTTTTGAAATATCATGTTGCAGATGAATATTGTTGCAATGTATTACTGTGGTTAATTCATGCAAATTATTCAAACTTTGTGAGAATTTATTTAAAATGGCTACATTTATGGTATACTCTGTAGTAAGTAAAGAACACTTTTCCTCCCAAGAGTGCAAGTGTGTGCTTGTATTTTTATCATACCAAAGTTTCCTGAATGTGCTGATTAAACCAAAGCGGCAAGTGTCTGCCAGAACTAGTCTATTAAGCTAGCTTCATAGCCCATACCTGTTTGCAATTGCCTTGACGGAGGCTTGAAAGAAAGGAGGAATCAAACTGATCCACTGTCCCATGAAATTTACCTCAGTCTTTAACCACCTTCGTTAATGTGGCACTTTAAACACAGTCCTGTGCTACAAAGCTGATGACACTGACACTATGAACACTTAGTATCTAAAACCCTTTCCAAAATGTCCCTAGAAACAAACTTCCCAGGGCCTTTGATTTTATTTATACAGTAGGTACATGTGTTTCTCAGCTCCCCAGGGAGCAACATTTTCCATGATTTCAATCTACTGAATGGAACTTGCTGCAAAATAAGATGACTTGACCCCCAGGAAGTAGGAATTTCAAGCATAATCTCACCTTAAACAGAAAACAACTAAGAGACATTGATGAACATGTTTATTATAAGATACCACAGAAAAATAGAATCTGGTTTAAATGACATTATTTGACTTTTTATACAAGGCAATGGTTTCAAAATGCACTACCCAGTGTGACTAAATGTTTCAATAGTAAAGGAACAGGCACAACTGTGTTGCATGTTCTGCAATTTTACTGTGAAAGGCTTGGCTGACATGTCAAACTCAACACTGAGAAGGTAACAGTGCATATTTATAGTATACATTGTGGTCTTTAATGAGTAATGGTAATAACTTTGTCTAAAGTGGGGCAAATTGGTCACATTACTGAATGTGTTGAAACAAAATGACATGTTTAGAAAAAAAAATCTTGACAGTTCCCATGTTGATCAAGTGTCCTTTCCCCCTTCATGAAGTCCTTGCTTTACAGCAACAAGGACCAGGTTGCGAGGGGAGAAAGCAGGGTCAAAGAGTGGTACCAGCTCACTCTGTATACCTAAATCAGTAACAAGAAATAAAATGTACCTTTAGTTATTACCTTTACAAAATACACTGACACCATTTATCTTGGCTTTAGTTATCATAATGTTTTATACTGCAGGTAAAAACAAACAAAAGATTTGGTAGCAAACTTTTTTCCACTACATTGGCTGTCAACTAGTGACCAGTTATTATACAATAAATTTGTTATGTGACATTCAGCTGTCAGGCTGTAAAATAAATCTGGCAAAATTTCAGGTAGGAACTTTTTTGACAAAAGCAGACAGCCAATTTTTGTTTTGATTTTTTTTTTTACTTGGGAATAGCACATGGGAATAGGTATACTACAATTGTGGATTAATTCCCAAGATGATGATTAGTCATCCCTGGACTACCGTTGCTATTTTTCTTCTGTGACTCGAGAAAAATATAGCCCCCAGGTAAACTGAAACAAAACATGGAAAACACTAATGATGAAGTGTGTACAGGACAGTCTGAACTCACCTTGTTCCTGTAAGAAGAGCATCCGATCCAGTAACACCAGTGTCTCTACCACTGGGGCCAACAACAGCACCAGGCTAAAGTAGGCAACCACACAGCCCTGCTGGCACAGCATGTCTTCCACAAGGGCCTGGTCCAGTGGTAGGTTAGCAGGCAGACCCACACGTGGCAGACCTAGTTGTGCGTACCTGCAGTGGTATATCTTGGATTAAATTGTGTAAACCTGCTGGGCCACAACATTTAGCATGACTGATTCAATTCATTTAAATTAAATTCATTATAGTGTATTATTTGATGTGACCACAATTTTAAGCATTCATAATTATTCCCTCAAGATAATAAGGTAAATGCACCTAATACACTACATTAGGCTAATTATTTCTCAAGCCAAGCCTAGGCACAAACAGATTTTAGACTCAAGTCTAGAAAGCATTGCAGCAGTGTACTATTTTGGAAACAGCCACTGCTCATTTACTGACTCGTGAAATGAAAGCGTGTGTGCCTTCTTGATGGTCTGGATGCCAGCCCTGCGAAGGTTTGGGCATTCTGCCCGGATAATTGTCTCCAACACGGCCCGGTAGCAGTGCGTCTTCAGCAGATCGCTTTTCTCACGGAGCCTGTGGACATAGTCTTCCACTGCATGGCACGCCCCCTCCCTCGCCTTATAGGACAATTTGTGCCCGGGCAAACCCCTAACCCACTTGCTCATTGGGTAGCCAAAGTCTGAGGGCAAGAGGGGCTCATTTGTTTGGCCAGTGGGAGGAGGGACGATGACGCCTGGGGGAGAGGGGTTTTCCTTAGTGGTGAGCTTCATGTAGCAACAAGCCACTGAGATGATGCCCTTTATGCGTGGGCATTTGACAAAGTGGCGCAGGACGGTGGCACTCATGTCCCCACAAGCATGAAGACCAGTTAGGATGAGCCCTCGCTCTGTGTGCTCTTCCTCGTTAGGACCAACATTTGAGTCTGAAGAGGTTCTATGTGAGAGGCAGATAGTTGACTGTTCTGAGCAAAACACCGGACTGAACCTACAGGGTTGCTTTACTTGTGGTGTTTGAGTGTGGTTGACATCTGCTGGTGGTGCCAAATCAGGTGCTTGGAGGTTCTCCAAAAAGGTTGCAGGGCAATCCATCAGCTGGTGGCCTGACATTGTTCTGTCTGTTTCAGTGCAGCTCGATGAATCCCACTCAAGCTTGTGCAAACACTGATTCTCAGAGGCCAGCTGATGATCAGTGGCTGACATAGATATCCACTGTCTCTTTTTACAGGGGCCCCCTGTAGGTTCCGGCGTCTCGCTTTTGTCATCCCATCTATTCAGCTGCTCCATGAAATCTTCCCACGAGGCCTTTGGGTCAATCCAGCCAACAATGTGATGGGGTGATGGACCAGATACCTCTTGGGAAGGATAAGGACTGGAGTCAGCCTAGGAAAGTGCATGTTGTTGTTTTATTAGTAGTTTAAGCAGGTACTAATGTTTGGGGAAAAGTGAGCATTGTTAAAATAAACATGGAATTGGTTGTGCTGAAACTAAACAAAAGGTACCTTTCTGAGTCTCTCCTTTTCTAGTGTAAGGTGGAGCTGTCCATCAATCTTTCTGGCTATTGATACCAGATTGGCATCTGCTTCAATTGCAGTGACAGACAGGCCAAGACCAAAGGATAGAAAACGCGTCAAATGCCCCTAATATTAACAAAAATAAATAAATATTGATTTATTTATTATCTGTAAATTATTTGTTTTTGGCACACATGATTTCAGTGGTAACATTAGCTAGCAACAATGAAGACAAATACAACTAACCATACTCGACAGGGAAATGAGGAGTTTAAATGTGAAATCAATCACCAAGGTGGAGAGGTAGAGAGGAAGAGCAAAGCCTAAAAGGTCTTTGGGGTGAGGGAGAGGAAGAGGACGTGGACAGTGAGGCAGAGGCAATCAGAGACACATATCCCCAAAAATAAATAAATGAATAAATAGATACTTTCACATTAGTTTGTTTATTTAGTTGGTGATTATGTTACCTATTGCTAAGAAAGCATGCAACCTAGGGTCACATTGGAAGTTTTTTTATTAGCTAGTAATTACCATTTGTGAAAAACACTCCAATGGACAATGTAGGTAATGTAGGTAATTACTGATTATTGAGGTCGTAAAAAAACTATATTAAAAAAAAATCGAAAATTGAATCGAAACTCGAATAAAAAAAAAAATCAGATTTTTATTTTTGGTAAAACCGCCCAGCCCTGATCTAAGTACACAGCGAAGACGTTAGATCTAATTTGTAATTTGATTGGATTGTCACAGCGCGTACACACATACACACAATGAAAGATACAGCACGTTCCTTTTTAAGCTTAAGGTTTTGGGGAAAGAACTTGAAGCAATTCTTGTTAAGTTAAAATGCTCAAGTCCAAGTGAAGTCACGAGTCACTGACGTTTAAGTACAAGTCGAGCTGCAAGTTTCTTTACAATTTTATCAAGTCAAGTATAAAGTCATCAAATTCGTGACTCGAGTGTCATCAAAGTCATGCAACTCGAGTCCACATCTCTGCCTATTACTGTAACTGCAATCACTTTGCCATAAGGACACCGAGTGAAAATAAATTTGCCATTTGCCATTTCTTAAGTTATACTGTATGTGACGTGGAGATGGTGCTTGGTGCTCACAAATGCTGTGGCCCCATGGCCTTGTTTAACCCATGACTCAATTACATGACATAGCTGCGATGGGTGGAGACTGAATGTTGGAGCTGTGCACGATGGTTAGCCTGCGGTTAGGTGCGGATTATTAATGCATAAATTATCAAAGTATTTTTAACCATTCTACCATTTCTAAACCTTCAACCTTTTATCCATTAAGTAATGTTGCAGGGGACAGTTGGTAGGCCTATACACTGAAATGGTGAACGGTACACTTCCACTCCACAGTCTGAGACGTTGTGCTTTATGCTTCTTTTCATTGGATTACAGAATGCTTTCAATTAATTATATTGTTCATTTAGGGTGTTTCACTGAATATTTATAAGCAATTATAGGTGTGATTTGAAGTACGCACAGGTGTGATTTATAAAGGGAAAACAGCGTAGAATGTGCGTGCGTATGCCATCTTCTGGCATAAACCCAAAGTTTTATAAATGGGGCCCTCTGATCAACAATTCGCAAGAATTTAGGTCAAAATAAATGCCATTAATACAGCTCTGTGCTCATTTCATAGGCTAGAGACCCGTTTCTACAGGCTACAGACTCATTGTGTACAGACCCGTCTGCAGGGCAAAGCTACAACGAGTCTCTGTGCAAGAAAATATAAATAAAATATGAAAATTAATAAAATAATCTGTACAAATACTTTTGCAAGTTGTAGTCATACAGTATCCTGATCTCATGATTCTTATATTACTAGATTTCAGACAACCATCTTTTGTACTGTCAAGCTAAATAAATATGAGGAGTTTGGTTCCAAAATGCGATAAACACCAATTTAAAAAAAAAATTAGTTAGCTCCATAATCAGAACTGTATTGGATTGCTTTTGATCAGCCGCTTTACAATTTTCCGCAAAACGCCATATCTGCCGTGTTATACTGCCCTGCTTTCTCCCTCTCTTTCCAAACAGCCATAACCGCCAGTCCCGCTGTTCTGCAGAACGCCACAAATCCACTCAACCAATCACAGCGCACCATTTCACGTAACATAAACAACATGGCGGCCACCTGTGTGGCAGGTATTTTAGAACGTTTTCGGTGTAGTTAGTGAAATAAACTACAGTTTCAGCCTTTCTCTTACAGTTATTATTATTATTATTTCGTTATAATGACAGGTTCTGTCCAGTTCGGTCCAGTTCTGTGGTCGTAACATGATCTTTCTGCAGGCCTTTTATTTTTGAATAAATATTTGGCATTGAGAAAATATCTTATGTTGTAGGATATATAGTCTTTCCTTGTATGCCTACAACAAACTACCTATATAGGACTCATACATAACATAATTATATTGTAAATGTACTCATTCACACTTAATGGTCTTTCTCTGATTCTAGGTCAAACTAGATGTATATTAGTTGGTTGATGTTAAAGTGCTACTTCAAGGTTGACCAATACTGTGGATAAATAGGTACATAAAGCACTCAATATATGTATTTAAATTTTGAAATGTCTGTAAATTAGTTGAAAAGTTCATTTTTTGTTTTTCATTCAAATTCAGTGATGACGTAACTAGAGATCGACCGATATGGGTTTTTCTATAACCGATGTCGATACCGATGTTTAGATGTCAGAGTCAGCCGATTACCGATATGTGCTGCCGATTTTTTGGGGCTGATCTTTAGGGCCGATACCTTTACTTTTCCCCCTTAATTTGCATGCTAACATATCATACTAATAATAAAAGAGGATGCACAAGATTTCCAAACGTAACATAATTTATTGAACACTGTCTTAAAATATCTTTGAAATCTTTATTATATCAAATATCGTATCAAAATAAAATATTTATAAAGTTAAGGGGGAAAAATCAATGAATTCAAATAAAAAAATTTCAATGGCGTTAAAATAAATACATACATAAATAAAAAAGTATAACGAAACGCAATATGTGGCGGCCAGTGTTGAATCTGTGAATGCTGAATGCCGCCTTCCCCGCCCCATGCAAATGTGTAAGTGAAATTCTACAATCCTGACACAGGAGAAATAAACACATGGGGCTAGTATGTTTGCAAGCAAGGTGCTGATATGTTGTCATTTTTAAAGCTAACGGCAAACAACTATAGCATTATGCCAATTCCAGACGGTTAAATGTTATTAGTTTTTTCTTTTACTAAATGAAGCAACACAACATAGTTTACTAATAACATAATAGCAAATACATGACAACAGGACATCAACATCTAAGAATTTAAGCCTTACCTTTATCTTCTAGGACTGTCTTTTTAAGTGTCTCTGACTGAATCTTACAAAAGTTTATTAGGGGTCCTTCACATGCAGCTGCACCACTACAATAACATGCGGCTGCCCGCGGATGTGCCTGACGTCAAATCGGGCACGACCACGCAAGGATATCAGCCGATGCCGATGACTTAAAAACATGCAAATATCGGCCCGATATATCGGCCTACCGATAAATCGGTCGACCTCTAGATGTAACGTTGGGTATACTTGGTGGAAAGTGGCACTAAAACAGTCGCAAGCAACTGGGATGGGGAAGAGGTTTCAAGAACCTCCAACATATCATATGATGGCCCACAGCCATACAACTTTTAAACAGTCCGACATGAGCGTCTAAATGAGGAATTTGCAAGAATTGGTGTCCGTCAAAGCCAGTTAAATGCATGGACAGATGAGAACGAGTGGAGAGTTTCAACAAGCATTGAAGGTAGCCAACTAGCTCCAAAATGTTCACTTCTTACCCAAATGTTGCAAATATTATTTTCTGCTGAGTAAAATGGTGTAATGGGTTAAATATTCCACTTGCCATTATTTATATGGAAGCTGATTTATTTGTTCAGTGTAGGCTATGTCCACTACTGACTAGTGAAGATACTTTCTCTGCTGAACCAGTCGACAGTTGCCTGTGGTAAATTGAAGTACCAATGAGCTCCACCTAAACAGTTGAATAACTATTGTTATTACAAAGTTATTCATTTTACAAAGAGTTTTGTGCAAGTGGAGTGTTCGTTCATTTAATGAGATGCTTTAGACACTGTTATCGTTTTATCATTTGCTGTTTGGTATGATGTTGTTATTGCTAATCTGGTAGACCAGCTAACAACGGCATTGATGTAGGCTAAACCGAGGCAGTGAAAGAGACGTCATCCTTTTGTTTAGCTACTTGGGAAGTACCCATGAAGCCGTGAGACATTTATGAATCCTGTTGTTATAAGGTACATGTGTTTATATTCTCTTATTTTAAAAGAAACAATTATCTGTCTGTGGTAGCTACTTTTCACGCTACTTTGGAACTAATGTTATCCACGAAGCTGTGAGATTATTAATAAACGGCTTGGAGCCAAAAGGACTAATGACTGCATGTGTTTATTACACAACGCAAAAGGGAGATAATGCAACCACTCAACTGACAATATTTTCACAATGTAATTTTGATAAATTTGCTACTTCTACGTTTTGATGGTAGCCTAGCTGTAAAATCTTAGCCGAGTCCTGAGACTGTACAGTATGCTTATGCATTGCAAACGTTGACCCCGCAGAGGCTGGCAATGTCTTCAAAATTTGTTATCAGCGTGATTGACTGTCATAAACACCGCTATATGTGGATAGATATGTAGATGTACAGATATGTACCTATTGTCTGTGCTATATTACTGTGAAACTTCCCATGTCACTTGTCTCATTAGTTTCAATGGTCGTGGTGGCCAGCTTTGGTCTGTCTATACCCAACGTTTAAATAAGAATCATCAGACATTGCTGTTAAAAAACACCCACTTTTTCATAAAATATAGTTTTGTGATACCCATCATCATTAAAAACAATGGATAGCTGTTTAAATGTTTATTACCAACAAGAAAGTAGCGCAAACTCACTATTCACTGAACCTTGCAATACACCTTTTAATGTTAGGTTAATGTAAGCTTGTTAACATGAGATGGTTCGATATCATTTCAGAAGTGTTTTTGAGTGACAATGACAGCTTTTTGAGATTTATAAACTCATAAAAAAACCCACAGCCATTGTTTTACATTCTAATTGTTACCAAATGCATCCGATAGTCTCAACAAATGCATCCGAACGCTTCTACAATATCTGCAATCAATTATTATCGTCAGGCAGAGGATCCATTCAGCTAGATGATGATGGCCTTACAGTCAGCGTCGCATGAAATGGCCCGGCTGCACGCACGGACCTCACGTGCGTCATGTGTGTGTCACATGTGTGCGCCTGCAACCGCGACCGTGTTCTAACATAGCCTACAGCTGAAATAGGCTAGTTATACTGAATAGCCTACTGTTATTTTGTTACTGTAAATAGTCTAACCCTAGGCTAAATATAGTAATTAATAATTCAATTCAATAAAAATAGCCTTATTAATACAGTGAACTATGCTGACGCATACAGGCACGTTGAAATCAAATGAAACAAGTTTACTCAGCGACCAATGATCATTGAACGAACGTGTTATGCAAGTGCAATTTACGATCTGGTCCATGTACTTTTTCGTTCATTCATTATTGGATTGTGGATGTTACATGGGAAATGAAAAAAGGCTATATGAATTTGTACAGGTAGTGTATTATTTCTTGGAGTGTCTTTTAGGAATTGAAAAATTAAATACTAAAATATAAAAAAACTGGCGTTCTGAATTATGACTTGTGACCCTTTTGGAAGTAGGCTAACGTTAGCAACTCTTTTGGGCGGATCGTTGGCACGTATAGCCTCCCCCCTCCCCCCGATCTTTATACACAATGCAAGTGAGATAATGGGTGCTGAGAGCCTGGTGGTGCAAAACGCCCCTTCTGTAGGGGAGAGCCGGGAAGACTGAACCGGGGGACGAATTAACCATTGAGATTTTCTCGTAAACCATTAACAATTCAAACATGAAATTTTGTCATCCCATACAGCTTGTAATACTAGCCAGCCAGACACTTGTTTCAACCGTCCCCCAGTAGGTCGTGCAAGTCAAAGCAGTACGTTTTGTGGTCAGTGCATTAACATCTTGAAATAATAAGCGTTTGCATTAACTAAAAAATACAACTATAACCAGTGCTTGAAGTGGGAAAAAATAAGTGCAGGAACTCTAATTGTACAACATTTGACATTTGTTCGGTGACATTGTGAGTCTTTTGGATGTGTTGTTTCAAAAACTATCATAATCATTCTTCCAAGCAATAACCTATGGGCATAGGCTACTTTTTCGATTGGTTGGGACTCAGTGGATGCATATGATAGGGCACTGTCGTGTCTCGTGGGTAATGTAGTCTTTTATCGGTCTTGTGATATTGTCTATTCTCGGGCCAGTGTCGCTGTGTCGGATCAGTTTCAGCTAAGTAGGCCTACCGGAACGCAGAATAAAATGGCGCAACCCAAAAGACTAAAATACAGAAGTAAGGAACTGCGTTCTGCTGCGTTCTGGCCCACTTCAAGCACTGCTGGAACGCAGAAAAAAGTGGCGGAACACAAAACACGAAAATACAGAAGTTCCAAAACTGCGTTCCGGACCACTTCAAGCACTGACTATAACAAATTATTTTATTGGCTCTCCATCCCTCCTCATCGGTCGCCATCCATTAGTGTACAATTTGAAACCTGTTTGTGCCCTTTACTCGACTATTTTGTTCCAGTAGCCTTTTCAATATGATCACGAATACACATTTTTCTCAGTATAAATGCATCAAAGCAACTGATATAGCCAAATCATAGGACGACAGCAGCCAAGCTCGTTTACATTTACATTTATGCATTTAGCAGACGTTTTTATCCAAAGCGACTTAAAAAAACGAGGATGACAATCAAGCTTCATAGCAGAAACCTTAAGGAGCATAGTGCTAGGGGATAGTGCTTCAATTCATTTTACTGCTAAGATAGAAGATGTTCTCTAAATAGCTGGGTCTTTAAGAGCTTTTTGAAGGCCTCCAGAGATGGTCCTGTTCTGATTGTTTTTGGTTGGTCATTCCACCAGCGTGGGACGACACATGAGAAGAGTCTGGATTGCCTTGGGCGAGGTGCCGGGACTGCCAGTCGACAGTCCTTGGAGGACCGGAGTTGTCTGGGGGTAGCCCGAGCCTTTATGAGAGCGCTTAGATAAAAAGGGGCAGATCCTCTAATGACTTTGTAAGTCAGCATCAGTGATTTGAATTTGATGCGAGCCGCCAGAGGCAACCAGTGGAGCTCGATTAGTAGAGGGGTGACATGCGTCCTCTTCGGCTGATTGAAGATGAGACGTGCCGCAGCATTTTGGATCATCTGAAGTGGCTTGACGGCACAGGCAGGAAGTCTTGGCAGAAGGGCATTGCAGTAGTCAAGGCGTGAGAGGACCATAGTTTGAACCAGCAATTGGGAGGCTTGTTGAGTTAGGTATGGTCTGATCTTTTTGATATTGAATAGTGCGAAGCGGCAGGCCCGGGCAACAGAAGTAACATGGTCATTGAAGGTTAGCTGGTCGTCAATAATAACACCTAGGTTCCTGGCTACCCATGAGGGAGCAAGAGACAAGGAGCCAGAGTTGATGCAAATGTTGTGGTGAATAGTTACTTTAGCTGGGAGGACCAGCAGCTCGGTTTTTGAGAGGTTCAGCTGGAGTTGATGGTCTTGCATCCATGCAGAGATGTCAGAGAGGCAATCCGAGATATGCGTTTGGATGGTTGGGTCATCGGGTGAGAATGACAGATAGAGCTGGGTATCATCGGCATAGCAGTGGTAGGAGAAGCCATGCTGGTGGATGATTTGGCCCAAAGAAGTGGTATAGATGGAGAAAAGAAGGGGACCCAACACAGATCCTTGGGGCACTCCAGTAGCAAGGTGGTAAGGCGCAGAGGTGTGTCCTAGCCAGGACACTTTGAACAGTCGCCCAGTGAGGTAGGATTCGAACCAGCACTATGCATCACCCTTGATGCCCATGTTTGACAGTATAGACAATAGAATACTGTGGTTTACCGTATCAAACGCAGCTGACAGGTCGAGCAGGATGAGTACAGATGACCTTGATTCCACTCTGGCTTCTTTTAAGGCTTCAACCACAGATAGTAGAGCGGTTTCAGTGGAGTGGCCACTCTTAAAGCCAGATTGGTTGTGGTCGAGTAGATTCTGTTGGTTCAAGAATTCAGTAACCTGTTTGAATACCGCCCTTTCAATAGTTTTAGCAAGGAACGGAAGGAGAGAGACCGGCCTGTAGTTTCCCACCTGGTCGGGAGCAAGAGAGGGTTTTTTGAGTAGAGGTGTTACCTGAGCATGCTTGAATGCAGAAGGGAAGATTCCTGTTGATAGTGAAGCATTGATCACATGTGTGATAGCTGGTGTGATAGTTGGAGCTATGGATTGCAAGAGGTTGGTTGGAATCGGGTCCAGAGGGCACGTTGTAGGACGGCTGCAAGTGAGAAGTTTAGACACATCCATTTCGGTGAGGGGTTTGAATGAAACAAATGTCGCGGCAGGACTATTGCAATCGGAGGTGCTGCCGCTAGTATACGGTCCAGTTGTAGCCTTTGCAGTTGGTTTAGAGAACTGCCTACTGATGGCAGCTACTTTGTCGTTGAAGAAAGAAGCAAAAGAATCAGCTGTCAGATTGGTAGCAGGAGGTGGTGGTGGGGGGTTGAGTAAAGTTTTGAAGGTTGAGAATAGTCTCCTGGTTTCCGTGGCGTTTTGAATTTTGTCATTATAGAAAGCCTTCTTTGTAGCAGTGACATCAGATGAGAAGGAAGAGAGTAGTGCCTGGAACCTGTTTAAGTCAGAAAGATTTCTTGATTTGCGCCATTGCCTTTCAGCAGCTCTGAGGTTTGTATGCTGTCGACGGATGGAATCATCAAGCCAAGGATGCGGTTGGGAGGGCCGAGCCGGTTTGGTGGATAGGGGACATAGCCTATCAAGACACATCCTCAGGGTAGAGCACAGAGACTCAGTGGCATCATTGACCTCAAGTGAGGAGAATGTACATGCTGGTGGAAGAGCAGAGGCGGCAAGAGAAGCAAAGCGAGAGGGAGAGAGATTGCGGAGATTGCGGCGGAACGATACCAGAGGAGGGGCGGTCCGAGATACTACAGGGAGGCGTAAGCTGAACTGAATGAAGTAGTGGTCCGAGAGGTGCAGAGGTGTTATGGTCAGGGATTCCGTAGAGCAGTTGCGGACAAGTACAAGATCCAGTACCTTGCCTGCTTTGTGAGTTGGAGGACTATGAACCAGTTGTAGATCAAAGGAATGGATGAGTGAGAGGAAGTCAGAAGAGCTTGGGTTGTCCAGATGTAGATTCATATCGCCAAGGACGAGCAAGGGGCAGTCGTGCTCAGGAATGGATGAGGGCAGTGTATCAAACTCGTCTAAGAAGTCTCCTAGTTGGCCAGGAGGGCGATACAGGACAACCAGGTAGATTTTGACAGGTCACCAGTGTGGCATGGTATTCAAAGGAGTTGTATGTAGCTGTGGGTATCAGTTGGTTATATTCCCAGTTGTTGGAGACGAGCAGGCCCGTCCCACCGCCCCGTCCGGCTGGACGAGAGGTGTGGGAGAAAGTGTGGTTGACAGAAAGTGCCGCTGGGGTTGCATTGCTTCCAGGTTTGATCCATGTTTCGGTGAGGGCCAGGACGTCTAAGGCTAAGTGTTTAGCATAGGCAGAGATGAAGTCCGCTTTGTTGAGAGTGCTATTGAGAGTGCAGAGCGATTCTTGCTGGCTTGCTTTAGCAACCGGAGGTCACCTTGATTGCGACGTCTTCTGACAAAGCGATACCTCCTGCGAGATCCGGACCATGTAGGAATTGGGTAGAGACACATGCTGACCAATTGGATGTTTTTTTTTTTTTTGCTATGCTCAGAGCCCCTGCTCGGTAGACACGCACAGGTTGACACGTATGTCTTTACCTTCGAATGTCTGCACAAGAGAAGGGCTGAACACCAGGGCTGGCGCTCCAAGAAAGATCACTATGGATATGCAAGTCAGTTGCTAATTGTACCCACTGAGACCACCCACCAAGAGACCAGACAAAGAAAAGGCCTAACAGTGGGAGGAGTTGGTGATTTTTAGTCCAGAGTTTCTGCTTACCTGCTAATTGCCCAATTGTGAGTTTCTGTCAGCTGATGAGTGTCCTTCAGCTGAATTAGTTTTAAAGTTGAAACCACTCAAGCAAATGCTCACAGGTTCTTCTGAGTAGCTTCCTCCTTTAAAGAGAGTCCGGTAACAATTCTGGGGTCAGCTCAACGTGAATTTGCCTGCAACAAAGATTGTTTAATAACTACTTAAATATTATGAGAACTTGCTTGAAAATTGAGCAGCATTGACTGAAAGGGGTCTTTGTTACATATTGTCAGTATAAAGCATGAAACCAACTAGAAATATGAAGATATAGCCTAATCATAGGAGTCCAGTAGTAACGGGAGTCCGGTAATAATTCCATTGTCTCAGTAAATTAAAATATCCACATTTGTGAGAATACAATTGGATGGGAGGGCAAAAAGCTGGCAAAGGTTGCAATGTGCAGTTGTTGCGAAAAAAAAGGGACAGCCGTGGCTTCCAGTCACTCGGTATACAATTCTGCTACAACGTGCCTCTCAACAAATGAACTACGTGCTCATTTAGAACTTAGAATTAAAAAAAATAAAAAAATTCCTGTCTTACAATAAAAAATAAGAAATGCCACTGGCCCGGAGCAGCATTACTGAACGCAATATGAGCAGAGGGCAAACCGCATTCGGCACATTTAGGCCTATATTTGTCGCAGCACCGTTAACTCAGCTGAAGGTGAAATTCTGCCAGAGATGTTTTTATAGGAGAGGGACTTTGATTTAACCTACAGTTAAATCCTCATTAATGGATGTATTTTTCGGTGGATTTTGAAGAGGCTTCAAAAGATGGTAAAACGAAGTTTCTTCACGTAGGCCTATTCAAACATAGCAGACCAAACATATTGCAAAAATAGAACACAAATGAACATACAGGCTAACCAGTTGTATAACTACTTCATAGAATCTAGGCTTGATTCATGGTGTTAGAGCTAGCAGACTGTTTTTCATGTGAGTTTGTGGGCAAGGAAGAGTCATGTTTTCTTCTCTTTGGAAATGATGTCTCGGTATTTTGTGTTATAATTCCTAATAAAGCTGGGGATTTGCTACTTGGCGCAGGCTGATTGTTAAGCCATAGGGTCCAAAATTGTAAAGTAATTCTAGCATAAAAATTTCACCATATCAGACCAAACTGCATATTCCAAAAATAGAACACGGAAATAAACTGACGTCTCTTGCTCCGCTTGACTCTCCGAATGTTGTGTAATCATTAGAGAAGTCTTGTGGTGCCTCCTAGCAGCGGCAGCTGCACTGACACATCACGTAATGCCGTGACTCATGTTTTACGTGAGTCTCGTGGCCACTCCCAGTTGGTAATGACTGTACATTAAAGTATAAATCCAGCTTTAGCCAGAACAGTTGCAGTCATGTTTGGCACAATGCTGTGGTACACTGGTGCTGATTGAGGGAGCTGTTACAGGGGGATATGCTGAAGTGCAATCCAAAGGGTCATCCGAAGTGAGGCATAAGTGTGGCAGAGAGGCAGATGGGTGATTGCTGCATGAACAATAACACAATATACTGTATATTGAAATGCAATACATTTTTGCATGTCAAATAATCTGATCTCCAACTAATCTCCAAACCAACTGTAATGTATTTTACTAGCCAATACATTACAGTTACTACTTGGTTATACTGAATACAATGCTATTACACATTACAATCCTAAAGTGCATGTTTTAGGACAATGCAATAATGAAGAAATAACATTAGCTTGGAGCATGTAACATTAGCACGCATGCACTGTAAAGTCTAGAAAGTCCAAGTCCATCCTCATCCTTCTTGATCTCAGTGCAGCCTTTGACACCATCTCACATACCATCCTCCTCCATAGACTCTGCTCCATTGGTCTTACACCCTCTTGATTGGTTTCACTCCTATCTCTCTGGCTGTACTCAGTTCATCCAACTCAAGTCCTTCAGATCCCAACCCTGCCCTGTCTCCTCTTGTGTGCCCCAGGGCTTTGTCCTTGGGCCCCTTCTTTTCATCACCTACTTCCTTCCACTAGGCAACATTTTCCGTAAATTCAATATCCATTTTCATTGCTACGCAGATGATACCCAGCTCTATCTATCTGGCAAACCCTCCTCCACCCTCCCTTACCTCCTGCTTATCTGAAATCAAATCTTTGTTCACCCCTAACTTCCTAAAACTCAATAGCGATAAAACTGAAGTCTTCCTTGTAGGGACCAACTCCACCCTTTCCAAAGCTGAGAGTTTTTCCCTCTCAGTAGACAACTCCCTTCTCACCTTTCAGCCGCTCTGCTCCCCAACTCTGGAATTCACTCCCCCCTGACATCCGCAACATTGACTCTCTCCCCCTGTTTAAATCCAGACTGAAAACTCATCTGTTCCAGATTGCATACTCCCTCTGACAACCCCCCTCCTTCTGTGTTTGTGCCTTGTTTTTCTTTGCTTTTATTCCTGTTTTTGTTTCTTTTTTTGGTTCAAATGTTGTATAGTGTAAATTATTTCAAATATTGTATAGTGTCCTTGAGTGTTTTGAAAGGCGCTATTAAATAAAATGTATTATTATTTATTATTAAGTAAAAGTCCAATATACCAAGGAAATATTAAAATTGCCATTTTACCAGACGCAACAAACAGCAAGAACCAAATGCCGAAGCCAAAAAGCAATAGAAAACAGCAAACTAGCATTCTATAAAATCGGCCGAGTTTGTCTAACCACTGTGTATTCAAAAGGCCTGCCACTTTGCCATGTGATGCAAATGGAGTACGTCCAGTACACGTTCCTATTGGAAAGGCATGAATAGATCAATTGGGGTAAATGACCCATGATGTCAAATAAATGATGTCATTCACTTCTGGGACACATGGCACTAACAAGGAAGAAATATGAGACATTGGCGTTGGAAGGAAAAAAACACGAGTGGCCTTGTCATAGATGAAATGGACCATTGTTTCTAAAAGATGGTCAGTTGACAGCAAATAACAAGTCTTGGACGTTATAGAGGACATTTGTAGCTTTTGATCCATGTATAACTTTACGTGTATACTTGAACTGTTTTGCCAGGGAGAGTTTGAGAAGATTTTGTTGTATTAATATTTGATAAATATTTCTGCTCATTGCAAAAAAATGAGCAAGCAAATAATCAACTTTTTGGTCGTATCCACACAGCTGAAACCAGTTACTGACATACTTAGATGGTAAATAATTTTATTTTGAGACTGAGCTTAAGTAAACGTACGTGTGTTTAAAGAGCTTGTTGTTAAAGAGAGGCGACTTCTGGTGTAAACATTAGCAACATGTTAAGGTAGGTTTATATACCTTATTCTAGCTAAGTACTACATTAGCAACATGCTAAGGTTGGTTTATATACCTTATTCTAGCTAAGTACTGGATTAGGGTTACTCACAATACATATGCACATAGTTGAACTATTACTAACAATGTATATGTGGTTGTTTTGGTTGCTGTACAAATTCATATACTGTACAAGTCTTTATCATTCCCCATGTAACATCAAAAATACAATAACGAACAAACGAGAAAGTACACAGACTGTCATGGACCAAAAAAGATTGCACGCTCCATTTTCATGATCTCTTGCGTATTGTCAGAAATCATTCCCTTTAAAGAGCCCATAGAATGCAAAACCACATTTACCTTGTTATTGTAGAATTTAGGTAGCTTAAGGTATCCAACGGACCACACCGACACTCCCAACACCATCTTCCGCCTCCTTCTATATGTAAATTTCAGGCTAGAATTTGCCGGGCTGAAAAAAAACAATCTGAAACTAGTGCTCGGTGTATGTAGACAGTGCAAAGCTACACCTCCTCCATTACATTGTCCAATCCAAAAAGCTCTAGTTCTAGAATCTTTGGTCCAATCAAAATTGTTTGTAACAGTCTCTTGTCCAGCCCCCTGTTGCTTCGGAGGTAGGCTATAAACGCACTGTAGTCTATGTAGGCTAATAGCTAGCTAACATTAAGAACGGCAAACGGCTCTAAGAAAAATAAGTGCATGTTGAATTTCTGTTTGAAATAAGTGCATGTTGAATTTCTGTTTAACTAGAGAACATACGAAAAAACTGTCAGCACGCACGTGTAACGTTCCAGGATGTACTGGGCTGGGGTTGTCCGTAATTTGCACTACCTTCCTCAAGAACCTCGCATTCAACGGGAGTAGTTGATTTTTATCTACAACCACAAGATTGGCTGTTTGCTCTGGTCAATTCACCTCATATTGTTTCGCCAACCTCGGACTGCATCAATCCGGCTTTTCACGAACACTACGCCTGAAACCAGGATCTATTTCAATATTCTCCAACAACAACCGATTCTGCCGGTAGGTAACCACGCTAGAATTCAGTGTTTTTTGGTCGCCATAACCATAGCATTATAGACTGGTCTTTCTATGGCAATAACAGTTTGCCTACTTGAAAAGTTGTTGCACACTCGGTCACTAAAGTGTTGCTAGCAAGCATAACAACAGATACTAATGTCTCATTTCCCCCAGGCTTCTGTGCTTATATAGCCCCAGTGTTGCATTTCCATTACCAAGTTTTCACACCGGGGTTTTAGGTGAACTTGGAATGTTTACTATACAAACGTAATAGCCTACATTAATTTCCCGGTAAAGATGCATATCGCCGTCTATCATAGCATTTCATAACCTCAGACATTAGTGCTGAAACTAAAACGTAGCCTATGCCTACATAATATTAAATTGTAAATGGTTCTGCATAACGTTGTCATAAAGGCTGACATCCTATTGCGTGTTTATTTAGCTCAGATAGTTAACCGATTTTCTGCTGAGAAACAGACCTGCTGCTTGCTTGTAGTGTATGGCGCAAACACAGCACGATATAAATTAAAACGGTAAGGGGAGCAATAAAACTGTAATCTGCATACAGTCTATATAGCCTACAGTTGGGGTCAGACTTGGATTTTTTGGTAGCGGTAGCGGTAGACTACCTTCAAGCTAAATTTCCCCTTCACCTAAGATTCACTGACCTATCCTTGTGCGTCCTGAGATTCCTTGATGAAGTTCGAAGTTGTTGAGCCAGCATCGTTTATCTTTGGGCCAGAGTTCTTGCAAGTGGCTGTTCACTTCTTTAGTCTGCCTTAAGTTCTTAAAAACAAATGTCATTATGCTACAAATTGAGCAGCTCTAATTTGACGTTAGGCCCCATCTGGGGCTACCGTTGCAGCATATTGACCTGCTACTTGCTTAGGCGCAAACGTTGCGCGATAAAATAGAACGGTATGTTAAAAGGGGAGCGATAAAACGTTTACCGACACTATCGTGTCCTCGGTTCTCTGAACTTGAGAAGTGAATACAGTCTGCATAGCCTACAGTTGGGGTCAGACGTAGTTGAATTTGTTTTCTAGCAGTAACGTTAAGAGTGTCAATGAAACTAGGGAGCCAATCTGCTTCAGCGAAAAAACAGCCAATAGGCCTCACAATGAACTAGCCAATCAGCGCCACGGGGCGGGAAAGGGTGGGAAATACGAAAATTTTTAATGAGTATACATTTCTGAGCATGGAATAGACGGCCTAGAAATGCTCCTGGGTCTTTTTCAGCCGCACAAATTTGCATACACAATTATTGAGGCTCAAAGAACATTTTATGATGGTCAAAAAATGCATTCTATGGGCTCTTTAAAAGCCCAGCGCATTGTTCCATGGCGTATTATGTATTATGATGGCGGATTAACCATGGCAAAATGTTTTCATGTGAAGAAAATGTGCGTGAGGTACAGGCACAGGAGATTTACAGAATATATAACCAAAACATTAACTTAAATGACTTGCGGTGTAGCCTAATATGTAGTTTCCTGTTTCTTGACAATCTAGCTTGAAAAATGTATTTATACACCTGTGTGTCCACCACTGGTCAAATAGCCCATCAGTTGCATGATATTAATTTTCAGTGCTACTGCAATTAACGAAGTTTTGTAAATATTATATATTTTAATAAAATAACAATGGTGTGATGTATGTGATGTAAATTTGAATTTTATATTGTGAGGACTCCATATGCGCTGCTGCTCTCTCCTGCTGATAAAAGAAGCAGCATGTGCGTGCACTCTACCAAATCGAATATGCGAAGGCATAATTTGATAGTCACCCGCATCACATTGCGTGTTTTTTAAACATAATGTCGCAAAGGCATGCAACGCAAGGATGACATTATGCGTGTTCTAAGATTTCGTGATGTTCACAAGCGAGTGCACAGTTGGAAAATCGCTGTTTCTTCAGCAGTTAGGGTTTAACAAACTTGTTCAAATGAACAGCGTCCACGTTTGGCTTCAAAATTTGGTACTCTTCAAGTGCTAAAGAAAAAACGATTTCCAGCTGAGCATCAGATAGCCTATGCTTGGGTTGTGAATATCACAACTTCACAGCAGCCACCGTCCTGAGCCAATGTCTTGAAGGTGCTATGAAATTTTGCCTTTGCAAAATCACAAACTGTCTGAACATGCCCCTAAAGACGCTGTGTCCTGCAGTTAACAGTATCAACACAAACCCATGTAGGGCAATGGCCTGTCCACTCAAAAGAGTTAGCTTCCTAACTTCCAGGCAGGGCACAAGTCAAAAATAGACAATCAGCCTAATTCAGAACGGCAGTTTTTTCAGTATTTAATTTTCAGTTGGTAAAAGACAAAAACACGCCTTTAGCTTTTCAAGCGCATTTCATACACAAAGGTAACTCAATGTGCTGGAACAATGAGACAACGCTGGAAAACTGAAAGCAAATTATATTCCAAAATAGAATTTATTAGACTATTGTGCCAGTCCCTTCAGTACAGTACACTTAATTTCACCCCTACAGCGTGAGGGCTGGATACCCTCCCAGATTTATGACATGGGCCCACCACTTCACAAAGTCATCTCCGTCTTCATAGTTGGCCAGGTTAGGGTCCACATTGTACCTTAGGATCTCCATGCTGGGGTCACTCTCTGTGGGCACCAAGTATTTTATGATACTAGCCAACTCCTTCAGCTGGATAACAGCCTGTGAATGGCCCCTCACCACAGGATCGATGGAGGACAAGGCCTGCAGGATTTTACTCTTCAAGGGTAGTTTGTCCTGCATGTATTTGCCACAATTGATGTACGCCTTGGTAACATTTTCAATAAAATTCATGATTACCTGCAACACATAACATACAGTACAAAACACAAGTTTATATCAGCAATTTCATTGTTGCAGTACAATGACAAGATTTAATACTGCTTTTCTCCCAAATGAAATCAGGATTCTGACCAAACCACCCAAAAATAATTGTTCATATCAGTCCATGACATGAAATGGCTGATAACATTACATATTTATATTTGTCCCATATCATGTATTTGATCATGTATGGTAGCATGATGCTGTTGCATAATTACGCCACTTCAAGGTGTTCTATAAGATGCTGCAGGATTTTAGCGCAATTTAATTTCTCTCAAATCGTAGGCATCTCTCCTTGATTGGCTTTATGCCCCCTTAATACACTATGAAAAAAAACAGTCTCCAGAGATACAGGGGCTGTCCATGGTTTGTTGTGTTTAGGTTTGTTTGAGTATTAGCCTACTGTGTTGTCTTTTGAGACCGTCTTTTGAGACCTTTTTTTTCATAGTGCCGATCAAGGGGAGATGCGCTAATGACACAATATAAGGCAGAATGGTTTGCCATTACATTAATCAAAAAATATATAAACTCCCATTCTTAAAAACGTCCCGTTTCATCTTCATATTTTTGTTTTGCTGTGCATTTTTTTTTTTTTTTCATTTTTAGGATAAGCCCACACATCTGTTCCTCGCACATATGGTGGTAGGTGTTAGGTGTTATTGGAAATAACTCAGATCGTCACTTGTTATTTCTGGTTGCATTCGCAAAATAGACAAAGACCAGCATCTGTTCAGGTGTCAACAAACTGCAAGCCTTAACCTAGCACAAGTCATAATCTAACCAGACACGGTTGATCTTTGACCTAACGGTAGCATTAGGCTACACAATGGAAAGGGGTAGAATTAGATATAGGCTGCTACTACAACATTACCAGACAAAAAAATAATATTAACTAGATAAAAAAATTACTATTAACGTTAAACTGCAACACAACAAACAAGGTTAAAAATATTTTGACTGTATTTTTGCTGCAGTGATCTGAACTGAAGTGCTAATGTGCTAGCTAGCAGTGCACTATGTCTTACAAATGAACCTGTTATTATAAAACGAAGATTAGAACTTCCTAAACATTACACAACGCAAATGGTAGAAATTATATGATTAGAAGATATCACATAACATGGTTAACCTTACCTCTTTTGCAAAAAGACCAGCACAAAGTTCCGGGATCCTGGCCCAATGGAAATCCTTGTATTGCAGTGAAGAGCGCCCAGCAGCAGATAGGTCTATTTGTGCGCAGGCATTTGGCCTTTCTTCTCATATGTTTTCTATGTTTCATGGACTGTAACAGCATTTGTTTATTTACTAATTTTAATACAGAATTTCCTACGATGAAATTATAATCTGACACTCCAACGCCCCCCACATTCACACGAGAGCCCCAGACAGCCATGAAAAAGGCAGCATCCGCCGAAAGACGCACCATTTGCATCCCTGGAAAACACTTACCTGTCCTGAACCCACATCAACAACGTCATCACAGTTGGTCTGTTGACACATATTTTGTACCATCTGAAAAAAAACATAGGAACACACATACAGTTATAATGGATCACCTTTACAACAATTCCTGAAAAAAAATCTTTGATCCTATAATATCTGTGCATAGATATTACTCAAGTGCTAGTCATTACTGGTTGCAACATTTCTGAGAATATTATGATTATACAACATCCTCTCGGTGTACCATCCCTAGTCTCCAAATCTCATGCTGTTTCTTTGGTTTCACATGCTTCCGAAAGATGTGTTCTAAGAGGGCACTCTGGCTGTGATTTTTGTGGAATTCTTCTGGCTTCCCAACCACATCCTTTGGTGCCTTCTTGTCAGTCAGGACTCTCGGATACGCCAAGGCGTGAGCAGATGCTCGGAAGGCAAGGAGGGAGAGAGGCCAGAGAGATGGATATCTGTTTAGACAGGGTGAGGGAGAAAAGGTGGGTGTAATCTGTATCTGCATGACCCAATTACTTTTTTTTAAGACAATCAGGCCTTTACCCTGTTACCTTCTGTTTGTGACGGTTTTGTCTAGTAGTAAATCAGCAATCTGTGGTGGTGACAGCTTGTTTAGAGAGTCCTGCCAGCCCAATGGTAAAGATTCCCAAAGATTTTCACTGAAATACTCCTGCAGAAAAGTAAAATCAGTCTATTAGTTAGTCTATTAAAAAGTCTGTATAATACACATTAAGCAAGTATAATCTGACATAAGATACTATAAAAGGTTGTGCAAAATGGCACAATGGCACAACCTGAGCAGGTAGTCTGATCAACACTTTGGAAACCAACAGCAAGAAAAGATGTCTGCGAAGGGCCCGCAGCATTCCTAAAGACTCCTCACCCAGACAACAAACTGTTTCAGCTCTTGCCTTCCAGAGGGCGCTACAAAATTCTCCAGTCTAAAACCAGCAGGCTTAGGAACAGCTTATTCCCAACAGCTGTCTCCCTACTGAACTCTTATCAACCCTCCAACACGTCCCCAAAAAAGTCCTCCTACACTCCCCCACCAACCTCCCTCTCCACCCCCCCCGAATCAAACTGGAGGCAAATACAGAACAAATAAACACTAAGTAGGCGGCGGCGGCAGCACCACCTGATACTTGTCATGCCATCTTTGTGTTGTGTTGTTGGTTGTCAGAATAGACAAACTAAAAAATCAGCATTAAAGTTTTATTGGGTCTGCCAGTCAGAAATCTTCATAGCATTTAAAGATGTAACAACGATGTAACAACAAAGTAACAGGGTATACAACTCTGCAACTATGGACGCTATTTGTCCTAAAATGTAGCCTGATTTTTGCAAAATAGCCTAATAAGCCTACTTGTTCTTCACTGACATACACTGGTAACCAAGCTGCCCAAGACATCCCGAGAAAGAGAGAAATTAACGCTAGCTGTACCAGTGTAAGTAAACTTTTTTTTCAAAACATATTTCTAGCAGACACAAATAGCACAACTTCCATTGCTTGTGAGGAAGCACACACAAAGCAGAGCCATTGTTTATTTATGTAGCCTACCGTTACCACTGTGCAGGATAATAGAAAACAGCCTTAAACGTTAGTCTAACATAGATTTACTTGTGATAAACATCTTACTTTAGCCTACTTGTGATGTGACATCATAGCACAGATGTCAGCTTTGCTATACAAAGATAATTTGAGTAACTGTAGATCTATATCAAATGCCATTTATTCGAAGTGCCATGGGAATTTGATAACTTGGTAAAGGAGCGTGTATGTTTCTATGTGATCAGCATGGATAGTATTTATGTCTGTTTGTTTTGATCAGTATGAGGTGAATGTTAGCATGTCTTACTAATTAGACAGCCGACTGCTAGTTGTAGCACGTAACAACGCTGTCACCCTATCCAGACGAAACTTCTAGAGTTTGCTCAAAATATTGGACTTACGTGCTCCATAGACTTCTATTTTTTTTGACAAAGTTTGGTGGAAAATAAGCGAACGCTCGCAAGTTCAATGAATGGAAGTCTATGGAGCACGTAATGCAAATATTATGAGCAGACTCTAGAAGTTGTCCGGATAGGGTGACAGCGGTGCACGTTACTGGATGTCCAACATGGTTGGCAAGTGTGGTAGCCCAGTCGTGCAGGTGCAGGTTGCTGTAATTATGCAGCCGTGCTTTCTATTGCTAATAACCCATGTGCCATACATTGTTGTATTCTGGCCTAGCAGCTAGGCAATATTATAATAACATAGAGAGCCTCCGTGAAGTTGTGGTAGGCTATACTCTTTGCTCAGAGTTTGGATGTAGCCGTTCAATACATCCAAATCAATTGTATTCCTGTAGTTTTAATGCTTGGCTTTTCGTAGCTTGGTCCAGTTGCTAAATGTTAATATTTAAAGCGGCACTAAAGACTTTTTAAAACCTTAAAATAATATTTTCAATATCGTTTCGGTGGTCCATCAACTTGTAACAAGGTGAGCGATACTTACTGCATTTGCTCTGTGGCCCTCTATCGGCTTCAAACTATTGACTTGCTTTATGGGATGCATCCGTTCCAATCTATGGAGGGTGCAATGTTCAAAACTCCTTGGTGCCGCTTAAATCTGTGTGATCGAACAGATCACACCGTCTAATAAATGTTTGATGAACAGTCTCCCTCATTTAAAGGTCTCCTTCCAAAATAAACAGTTTAAGACTTGATGTTTTTACATTACCATAGGTCAGCCCAAGTTGTACTTCTATGCTCAACTTCAAAATGCTCTCCTACCCCTGTAGTCTGTATTCGCCTGTCAAAGAAAACTGCCGGGAAAAACAAGCGAATCGGAAAAGTAGTACAAATGTACGTCAATTTGAACATTAGCTATTAGCAGTTAACCCGCCCTCAAGAAAACGTTAGGCTGCCTGCAGACAGACCCACTAGAGGGAGCGCCACAGTGTTGTTAGCCAATCAGAGGCGATACATTTGCATATCATTAATATTCATAAGAATCCTCTCAAGCTATCCCTGCTCTCCTTTTCACCAACTAAAATAGCTTGAAACAAGACAACCACAGCATATTTTTTGTCGAAACCAACTCTCATGACATTATTTTAGACAAGAGACCACCACACAATTAATGAAAATATGATGGAATGAGACCTTTAAGTAAACTCTAAACAATACCAAAACAACGGAGCAAGCTACATGCTGAAAATGCCGACAGTGGAGTGGCCTGATATTTATACATAATAAATTGAAAAGTCAAGCATTCACACAAGATTAAAACTACAGGCAAAAAATGTATTTGGATGTGTACAATGGCTACAAATTCACTGTGACAGTGACCATAACACTGGATAAAGGCCCGTACACACCAGATACGACACAAAATTACGGTGCGAAAATGCAAAAAAATTGTGTGCGAAATTTTTTGCACTCAAAGTGTACACACTGAGAGCCAGTGTTGTGCCTGAACACGTTCATTGAACGAAAGTTCATGAACTCGTTCATAATTTTGATGAACTTGAACTGAACGTACTGTATTACTCCCTTATGAACGATACTGTGAACGCGCTCATTCTGGTGTCTGTGAACCAGAGCTGCCAACTTTTAAAAAAATCTTGGAGTGAGATTCTGTCGGGGTTAACCAAAATTTTGCCCCAGACGCCCCTCACGCCCCACCCACATATGCGTTGTACCCATGTTGTGCATTCTGATGGTTTGCTGGGCCAAAAAACACTGATAGAGGCGGCCTATTGGAGATAGACAAGATTAGTTGTGAAGCAAAATTATGTGAAGCAAAGACAGCTGAAGGTCCACCCCAAGACATTTTGGATCAAGTAGATGTGAATGTTTGCATTCAAGTGGATTTTTGGGTGGCATGCTGATGTCCAATACCTTATTCTTATTCATGTTCATCTGATCATGACTTGTAGGGCTTTCTAAACTTGAGCTGAATGTTTTGCCTCAATGACTGTACCCTAATATAGGCTTAATATAGCCTTATTATATTACAGCCTTATTATATTACAGGATTGTGTTTAAGTCAAAGTCAGTTTTATTTGGCAATTTCTCAAAATGTGCTTGACATACAAAGAAATCGAAATTACGTTTCACACTTGTCCCATGCGTAGACGTTGACAACAGTAAAGTGCAAAAACAGTTCTAAAACAGTAAGGTAATGTTATTAAATTAAAAAAGTGCAAGTAGGCTTAGGGCATTATACTTAAGTTACATACAGGATATAACAAGACAAGACATAACATATAAGTGTTCCAACAGTGTACACTGGAAGTATTATACTAGTCTACATGAGGTAGTTCCAGGTTGTGGTTGGTAAGGGTTCTTGTTTTTAGTGCAACACAAGATTGTAGCAGCAGTAGTAGTAATAAATAGTGGTGAAAAAAAAGAAAGAATATTAAAATATATAGCAGCAGGTGTGTGCAATTGTAATGCAGAGGTAGCTATTTCAGTCAAGAGTGTTGTTTTTTTTAGTTCTCAGTTCTGAGAACGGTATTGACATTATGATTACAGTCAATGGTATTCCACTAATTCTTCACTGAATATTTAAGTATATTGAGAGCACTAAAATGACACAAGATTAGTTGGGGAGAAATCATTTTCATTGTTCAAAGCCCACAAACAAAACAAATAAAGTGCTTCAACTTTAACACTATTAATAAGTACTTTAAAATAACACAATGGCTCATACAGTAAGCACATGTACCAAATACAGATGTGATTTGTGGGCAATGTTGTACTGGCCTGTGGCCTTCTTAGAGGCCTTGATGACCTCTGTAGGGGGCTCCAATCTGAAGCAGGGTTCCAGGTTGGCCATCTTATGGAGGGCTTCAGATAAAATAACATATTTCTTTTTTGCCCTGGGCCTGGCATTGGTCTTTTCCGAGACATCTTTGAAACCTTAAAGAATTCAAAGGGTTGGTTTACTCTCAGTCTATGTCTATGTATAATTTCCTGTCTTAATGTCAAATTATTTGGAATACATCTTACCAGTTGGAATTGCTAAAAAGATAAAGCCTAACACTAAATAAACAATGGTTATGAGCTGATGTTTTAAACATGCACAACGTTACACAAAGTTAACAAGATGTTCCCTCCTGTAGACAACTGAGTTTACATTCACAACACAAATTCAAGTTCATACACAGACGAATTTCATTCAAGATTTAAAGTTTTAAGAGAAATAGTACTTAATTGACAATAGGTCATTCATTGTAACATACCTAGAATTTTCTGTTGATAATGGATGATATTTTCTTCAGCAATTATCTTCCACCAAGAACAGTACAGGCGGACAGTCTGAGCTTCAAGGGAAATCTTGCTGAAAACTGGCGAACATGGGTTCAAAAGTTCAACCTCTATGTCATTGCATCTGGTTTGGCGGAGATGAGCGAAGAAAGGCAATGTGCAACATTTCTACACGTAGCTGGAGATGAAGCTTTGAAGGTATTTAATACCATGGAGTTTGGTGAGGGAGAATTGGACTTGAGTACGCTCAAAGATAGTTTAAAACAATACTGTGAACCACGAAAGAATGTAACATATCTGAGACGTATTTTTCACGAGAGCACAAGGACAAAACGAAAACATTGACGCATACGTGACTGACCTAAAGAATAAGGCTAAGGACTGTGAATTTGGAAGCCTGACCAACGAACTGATTAAAGAATGCATTATGTGTGGTGTTAACAACGACACAGTGAGGGCAAGACTTTTAAGAGAAGCAGATTTGAATTTAACTAGAGCTATAGATATATGTCGATCTAACGAAGTTACTCAAAACCACATGAAAGCTCTGCAAGAGGAATCAGATATGAATAGAATAACAAAAATGAAGCCAGGAGTTAAAATGAGGCCCAGAAATGAAGCCCAGAGCAAGACAGTGCTAGTGCTAAGCATGCAGGGAAAGACGGTGAGGAATGCACAAGATGTGGGTACACACACGAGCCAAAGAAATTTGCAACGAGTGTTCACGAAAGAATCACTTCAGTCGTATGTGCAAAACACCGAAACATAAAGGTAATACGAGGAAAGCAGTGAGAAAAGTTCACGAATTAGAACAGGAAGAAAGCGATGAGCTGTTTATGGGTTGCATTGAAGTGAAAGAAAATATCAAACGTCTGGATGTAGTCTCTGCACAGGAAAGTCAGAAATGGACACAAGTACTGAAAATAAATAACCATGCACTGACATTTAAATTAGACACAGGAGCAGAGTGCAATGTATTGCCTTACAAAGACTTTGCGAAAGTAGCAAACAAGAAAGCACTTCTCAGGTCTAACTACAAGCTTGTTACTTATTCTGGCCACATGATGGAGCCAAAAGGCAAGGCAACGCTCAAGTGCTACTACAAGGAAAAGGAATATCAGATAGAATTCCAAATTGTGGATGGTAATTCACCTGCAATTATTGGCAGAGATGCATGCACAAAGTTAGGGCTCATCAAAAGAGTGCACAAAATTGGAAATAAAGACGACATTTTAGGTGAATACGAAGATTTATTTACTGGCTTAGGATGTGTTCCAGGATTACATCATATCCAACTCGATAAAGATGTTCCTCTTGTCATTCACCCACCACGCAAAGTCCCTGTAGCACTTAAGGACAGAGTTAGAGAAGAACTAAACAGAATGGAAGACATTGGAGTCATTGCAAAACAAACTGAGCCTACAGACTGGGTGAATAGCATGGTGACTGTAGTCAAACCGAACAAACTCAGGATTTGTATCAATCCACAAGATCTGAACAAAGCTCTACGCAGAGAGCATTATCCACTATGCACAGTTGAAGAGATAGTCGCCGAGATGCCAAATGCTAAAGTGTTTTCGGTACTAGATGCCAATCATGGATTCTGGCAAGTGCAACTCGACGAAGAAAGCTCCAAACTGTACCTTCAACACACCATTTGGACGGTACAGTTTCTTGAGATTACCTTTTGGTATATCATCCGCTCCAGAAGTTTTTCAAAGGTGCATTGCGCTGCGTCTAGAAGACCTGGAGGGAGTAGTGAATATAGTGGATGACATTCTTGTTTGGGGGGAAAATATGGAGCAGCATGACAAAAGACTTAGACAGCTGTTAGACAGAGTCAGAAGCATCAATCTGAAGTTGAATCGAGCTAAATGCAAAATAAGGATGACTGAAGTCAGCTATGTTGGACATATCTTGACAGCAGAGGGGTTGAAACCAGACCCAGAAAAGGTCAGAGCAATACAGGACATGCCAGAACCAGAAGATAAAGCAGCTCTGATGAGATTCTTAGGTATGCTGCAATATCTGGCAAAATTCATACCGAATCTGTCAGAGGTGAGTTCACCTTTGAGAAAGTTCTTAGAAATTGACATAGCGTGGCATTTGGACTTTGAGCAACAACAAAGTTTCAAAAGGCTCAAGACACTGGTGAGTAACACTCCAGTATTGAGATACTTTGATGTCAGCAAAGACATAACGCTGTCAGTAGAGGCAAGTTCTGAAGGATTAGGAGCAGTGATACTGCAAGATGGACACCCTGTGGCCTTTGGATCGAGGTCTCTTACTGAGTGTCAGAAAAGATACGCTCAAATTGAAACAGAGCTTTTAGCCATTGTCTTTGGCTGAGAGAAATTCAACCAGTACATATATGGAAAGTCTGTGCATGTTGAATCAGACCATAAGCCTCGTATTTAAAAAGTCGCTGCAGCAAGCCTCTCCTCGACTACAACGAATGCTGATGAGATTGCAACCTTATGATCTACAAGTAAAATACAAACCGGGCAAAGAGTTGTTTATAGCAGACATGCTGAGCCGTGCCTATCTCAAAGATCAGTTAGAGCCACTCTTGGAAGATGAGTTGCAAGTTCATGTCTTGTCATCTTATTTGCCAATCTCAACCAAGAAGTTGAATGCATGTAGGACAGCAACTGCAGCAGATGAAGAGATGAAAAAGGTGATGACCTGTGTTCAGTCAGGATGGCCTGCAGAAATCAAACAAGTTCCACCAGAGGTCAGTCAGTATTGGACGTTCAGAGAAGAGCTTGCATGTTCTGATGGCCTACTCGTTAAAAGCTCACGAGTTGTTGTGCCGCACGGCTTGAGATCAGACATGCTGGAGAGAGTTCACGAGTCTCATTTAGGCATAGTGAAATGCAAAGAAAGAGCGAGAGATGTCATGTACTGGCCGGGAGATTGAGGATGTTGTGATGAAATGTGCAATCTGTAATATGTTCAAGCGTAATAACACCAAAGAACCATTGATCAGCCATGACATTCCAGACAGAGCATGGGCAAAAGTGGGCGTTGACCTGTTTCACTACAATCAAGGTGATTATCTGATGTGTGTGGACTACTTTTCTAAGTTTCCAGAGATTGTCAAGCTCACACAGACAACAAGTGCATATGTAGTGACAGCTCTCAAATCCATCTTTGCAAGACATGGAATTCCGGACGAAGTCGTGTCGGACAATAGTCCGCAATTCTCAAGTGCAGAGTTCAGAACATTTACACAGAAATGGGAATTCGTACACACCACGTCAAGTACAGGATTTCCACAGTCTAATGGGCAAAGTGAAAGAGCAATTCAGACAGTCAAGAATCTGCTAAAGAAGGCTGGGGAGTGTCAGAATGACCCATACATTGCATTGCTGGAGTATAGAAATGCACCACTTGATGGCGTGAAATTGTCTCCTGCTCAGTTATTAATGGGACGCAGACTGAAAACAAAACTTCCTACGTCAGCACAGCTCCTGAAACCGCAAGTACACAAGAACGCACATAAGGACATCACAGACAGGCAGCTGAAACAGAAACATTACTTTGATCAAGGAGCAAAACATCTACCATCTCTTGAGGAAGGAGAAAAGATCAGAGTAAGAGTGAAAAACAACTGGCAACCAGCAACTGTGTTGAAAAGTCATGATGCACCCAGGTCATTCGTCATCAAAACACCTGATGGTAACACTTTCAGAAGGAACCGACGACACCTACTGAAAACGAGTGAAACGACTTTTACACCACAGACTTTACCACATCTGGAAGACTTTGATCCAGGAGAAAGTCAACCTGCGGAAAATGAGACAACAGTCCGTAAACCTGCGTCATCACCTATCAAAACACCTGCAACACCTACCATGAATGAAGAAGTGGTCAAGACGTCACGAGTGGGCAGAGTGATTAAACCACCAGCACGTTTCTCTCCATGAACTTAAAGGGATAGTTCGGTTTTTAACACATTGAGCCCCTTTCACAGGTTGTCTAAAATGAAATAAAGTGGTTGACACCAAAATCTTGATGATTGCTCCTGTCTCGGCTATTTGGGAAATATAGAATCGCCTCTGCCTGCCTTTAAAAAGGCTAGCAATGGGCATGTGTTGTTTCTATCCTTAAAACACTGATTTTAAAAAAAGTGCTACTCATGGAGTGATTAGTGGCGCTTGCTGATGTTCCAACCCAAGTATCGTAGCAAAATACCGTTTCTGTCATGTGTCATTTGCCATTTTGTAAGTCCCATAGGGATCTATTTGCTCATTCATATAAACAAAGTGCCAAATGAAACATGACGGAAGCTTTATTTCGCTACGATACATGTTTTGGAACATCATTGAGCACCACTAACCACTTGGTGAGTAGCACTTTTTTAAAACCAGTGTTTTAAGGATAGAAACAACACATGCCCATTGCTTGCCATTTTGAAGGCAGAGAGAGGCGATTCTACATTTCGCGAATAGCCGAGACAGAAGCAATCGTCAAAATTTCGATGTCAACCACTTTATTGCATTTTAGACAACCTGTGAAAGGGGCTTAATGTGTTAAAAACCGAACTATCCCTTTAAGTTTATTGTGGAAAAAAAAGTTTATGTAACTACTTCTGTGACTGTAAAACATTGTTTTAAGTTGTGAACTTAAATGAGGTAAAAGGAAGAAGTATTGCCAAGTAACATTTATTTGTAAGGTTAAACAAGGAAGAAAGAATGCTTTTTTAGTACATGAAGTAATGTGTCTGATGTGCAAAGTCAGTGATAAATAGAAGTGATAGATTTCCCTTTAAAAATTCTATCCTATCTTAAAGGCGCTCTAAGCGATGGTGTTTGATGTCACTTCTTGTTGACGTTCGAAGTATTGTCAAACAAAACAGAGGATAGCTCCCTCCTCCCCCTCCCATGCTTCCTGAAAGACTCATGAACGTGCAACCCCCACCCAACCCCTCCTCCAAATCCTTCTTGTCTTTTACTGGCTAGAACAATGTTTGTTATGTTTCGTTTCGTTTGTTATGCTAGGTTTGCCCACTGTGTTTTTTAGCCATTTGTGGAGCCTGGGCTGTCTACAGAGACCGTGTTTTTTTTACAGTGTGTTCAGGGGACAGGCAGCTAGCAGATTGTGAGGAGATGTTTGCTGTATGTAACAACAAATGTTTTAGTCCTAAAAACGCGTCACATCGCTTAGAGCACCTTTAAGGAGAGAGATGTGATGTATTGTAGTTAGTCGTAATACTCCTTGCCTGTTGGTGGCATCCTGAGTTCGGATCTGAATCTAATATAGTAGAATGTGTAACCAGAACGAGCTCGTACTTACATCTAGTAAAGTGATGTTACTGTGAAATCAGTCTCCGTGGTTCATTGGACAATCCTCATCAAACAGTGTAATACCAATTATCACAAATATGGCGGTGCCCGCAAACTTTTCACGTCATGATCCAGAGCCCTATTACAGAGAGCCAATCGATGAGTTTTTCGCCCATTTTCTCTTCCTCGGTGAAGTTCTACGTATTTGTTGCATTCAGACTGTAAATTAGAACCCTGCGAAGTTATTATTTAATTGGTCAGGAGCTCTTTATCGCATGCGAAATTTCGCATCAAACAAGACCGTTCCGAAAGTTTTTTTCGCCGCAACGAACTTAGTCCTCGGTGTGTACATACTAATTGGAATACATGTGTTTAATAGTAATTTCGTGCGAATATTTTGTCCGAAAAATCGGACTTGGTGTGTATGGGCCTTAGCAGTTACACTCTATTCCCACGGCTTTGAGGTTGCATTAACATTACTTCTAACCACTGCTGTCACGTTGGATCCAGCCTGTGTCTGTAAAAAAAAAAGCACCCTCGGCAATATATTTTACAAAAACAGTTTACTTACAATCACATATGAATCTGAGATGTGCTTGTAAAGAGAAAGAAGTTTTGTGACATTCTGCGCAAGATGTCTTAGCTGCTCATCAGTGAAGGTGGCAGAGAACATCGTCGTAAAAGAAGAAAATAACAAAAACAAAACAAGATGCTAACGATTCAAAGCTCAGTGGGACAGCAGCAGGGATTCTACGTCAGTGGTTGGTGTTCGATCTGCTTCCGTGTTACGTAGAACCATGTGACCAGAACCAGCCTATCAGAGCGGGGTTCTTATACGGGGCTCTTCGCCGGATTCTGAACGTGAACATACCTCAGGACTATCAGTAGAAGATTTCACATTTTCACGCATACGATATTTAAACGGTAGGTGTTCGCATAACTTACATTTTTCACTGAATCTAAATTAAACGTGTGGTGTCGGAATGAGAATCATCACATGCAAGTAGGGAGGGTCATCTGTCATATAACTGAGGTGTCTACTACATAAATTAGTTTTACTAGACGTAACTATGTTAAAAGAGTGCACGCTAACGTTTCACAGTATGTTAACACCATGGCTGCGGAATTTGCGACTGTTGCGATACTTAATGTTAACATGCATTGAAACATTAGTAAACATTAATTGTCTAATGGATGCTAATGTTGTATTTTCAAGTTACCATAGTCATAAAGTTAACAAATGATATCACATGCCTGTAAAGTTATTAAGTCGTTTTATATGAAGTACAATGAGATAAGGGAAAATAGTGATAAAAAGCAGCAATAGCAGCATGAAACAACGGTAGCAGAGGAAGTGGGTTGGCATGGGTCTGTCGAGGGGAAATGGAGGACGGCCCGAAAGCAAGTCGATGTAACGTCAAGATATGGCGTTTATCCACTACTAAACTGAGTAGAGTAGGGTAGAGTATCCTGGTTTGCTTTTCCACTAGCTCGGGTACAAAGTGGTACTAATAGAGTTGGCAAGTAACCCGGAAACCTGTAGTTTTTCTTGTTAGCAGTTCACGACATCCGGTCCCTAAGGTTTTTCCCCTATGGGAAATCCAATGCTAATTTTGCAGCCCCGTCTCAAATAAGGTGTGAGCGAATAGAAAGCAATCTTACATTGTGTACGTTCACATTTGTTGACGTTTTGATAAATGCATTTGATTTTGTCAACAGAACATTTAGAAACTGAAAATTAACGGTGCTATATGTCGGCATATGTATGCTGTATGTTGTACATGACTGGCTGTCGGTACACGATCCGTGTTGCCTGCAGGATCTGTTCTGCGCATGTGGAAAATAAGCATGACTGTTTCCGTACACTGTAATGTTGGCGACATTGCTTATCATCACGAAGTCACTTTTGATGTAGCGTACGCGGTGCATTACGTGTGTTTAAGTGGTTGCCAATGCATAATATATTTTAGAATTGATTGTTATAAACATTAAAGGTCTCATTCCATCGTATTTTCATTAATTTTGTGGTGGTCTCTTGTCTAAA
Organism: Limnothrissa miodon; assembly: GCA_017657215.1. Classification (NCBI taxonomy): domain Eukaryota; kingdom Metazoa; phylum Chordata; class Actinopteri; order Clupeiformes; family Clupeidae; genus Limnothrissa; species Limnothrissa miodon. The sequence goes on along the minus strand of JAGFZM010000188.1, from coordinate 86,175 downwards.
TTAATGTCATGAGAGTTGGTTTCGACAAAGATATGCTGTGGTTGTCTTGTTTCAAGCTATTTTAGTTAGGGGAAAACGAGAGCAGGGATAGAGAGGATTCTTATGAATATTTATTATATGCAAATGTATCGCCTCTGATTGGCTAACACCACTGTGACACTCCCTCTAGTGGGTCTGTCTGCAGGAGGCCTAACGTTTTCTTGAGGGCGGGTTAACTGCATAGCTAATGTTCAAATTGACGTAGGCTTGCACGGCTTTTCCGATTCGCTTGTTTTTCCCGGCAGTTTTCTATCACAGGCGAATACAGACTATAAGGGTAGGAGAGCATTTTGAAGTTGAGCATAGAAGTACAACTTGGGCTGACCTATGGTAATGTAAAAACATCAAGTCTTAAACGGTTTATTTTGGAAGGAGACCTTTAAACTTTGATGTTGGTTCTGATTTGGGGTGTAAATATTAACCGATTTGTATCGATGCATCGATTATGCAGCCGACAATTCAATGCATCGATGCGTCCGCAAGAAAATCGATTAATGCATTTATATTGCCACTTGTTGTTCGCCTGTCTCTGCGGGTAGCGCTGTCCTCATGGTTGTCTTCTACGTCATTTATACACCTCTTTACACTCGCAGCAGCAGCAATAGAGTCTGATAGTCAAGCAGGATGGGAGGAGCAAGCAGTAGATAGTGAAGCTATATATCGTCCAGTCTCTAGTTACCTCTTAATAAAATTAAAATTACTTTTTTAAATGTAACTAATTGATGTTGATGTACTTGAGCTGTGTTGAGATGTAAAAATTGTGAATCGAATCGTATCGAATCTTATCATGGGGAATTCTGAATAATCGAAAATAATTGAATCGTTGGCTTAAGAAATCGATATCGTATCGAATCGTCATGAAGGCTCCGATTTACACCCCAAGTTCTGATCCACCGGCAATATTTGGCTGCCCACCCGCGATCCGTAAAGGTCTAAAAAACATGACGGAATATACTTGCTTGCTGTTGTTGGTGCTGATCTAACGTTAAGAGACTAATGTTTTGCCCTGATGGTCGTGGGAATGTGAATGATATTCATGCATTCTTATCTTTAAGGCACGGAACAAAATTGAAAAAGGCATGGGCAAAAAATAAGTTTAACTTTCCCCCGTTTTTAATTTAATTTAAATTTTAATTTAAAGTTTTTAATTCCACACGTTTCAACAACATAGCCTATTTTAAAGTAAGCGGCCATCTACCACATTATTTTGCGCTTGCATAGAACAGATCGTGCAGGCAGCCCGAATCGTGTACTGACATGGCCTTCTTGACGGCCTTAATCATTTTTGGTGAAGGCTCCCATTGGTAACATAGCTCTAAGTCAGTTATCTTTAGGTCATGATGTCAGAAAGGGTGCCATTTAGGGCCAAATTCTTTTGTTTCTTTTGTTTTTTTCTTGTCTTAGTCTAGTTAAGGCCCACCACAGAAAACACCCTCTCAAAGAAAATACTTTCATTAACCTGGTCATGTCACTAAATAGGCTACTCATCTCCCTGCAGTGCTAGTCAGGATGATTCAATTGAACTGATTTTGTCCCATTCAGTGAACAGAGGGAAGAGTTGTAAAAGCTGAGCTAGATATTATTACAAATATTTTAAATTTCGGGGGCTGGTACCAGGCTACCCAAATAAAAATCAAGATATTTCAAATGAATATTATATATGACACACATCAGACTTATCTTTACAAACTAGTACTTGAGTCATTGAATAAACCTCATAACACATTATTTGTTAACCAAACAGTAGTCTGTTGAAACTGCTGCTACTTTAACTTGGCCTACTTAACATAGTTGAGAGTGTAGGCTATACAACATAAAATTAAGTTCTTAGCGACATTCCTGCAGCTCACCATGCTTACATGACAATTTGCGACTTTGCTACTCGTCTTGAAAACTCGGTTTCTAACATGAATTGCACCGTTCCTTTACAATACTATATAAACCGTTCTTTAATAGGCTACATAGTAGTCTACATCTCGTTCAGAAGTCTTTAACATCTAACTAGAGCAACAAGCTACCAAAGTACTTCTGTATACTGACCTGTGATGAGCTCAGCTCAACCAAAGTTCTCGTCAGAACACAGAGGCTTAAAGGGATAGTTCGTTTTTTAACACATTGAGCCCCTTTCACAGGCTGTCTAAAATGCAATAAAGTGGTTGACATCGAAATTTTGACGATTGCTTCTGTCTCGGCTATTTGGGAAATGTAGAATCGCCTTTGCTTCCCTTCAAAATGGCTAGCAATGGGCATGTGTTGTTTCTATCCTTAAAACACTGGTTTTAAAAAAGTGCTACTCACCAAGTGGTTAGTGGTGCTCAATGATGTTCCAAAATATGTATCGTAGCGAAATTAAGCTTCTGTCATGTTTTACTTGGCACTTTGTTTATATGAAGGAGCAAATAGATCCCTTTGGGACTTACAAAATGGCAAATAAAACATGACAGAAACTGTATTTTGCTACGATACTTGGGTTGGAACATCAGCAAACGCCACTAATCACTCCATGAGTAGCACTTTTTTAAAACCAGTCTTCAGATAGAAACTACACATGCCCATTGCTAGCCATTTTAAAGGCAGGCAGAGGCAATTCTATATTTCCCAAATAGCCGAGACAGGAGCAATCATCAAGATTTTCGTGTCAACCACTTTATTTCATTGTAGACAACCTGTGAAAGGGGCTCAATGTGTTAAAAACCGAACTATCCCTTTAAATCAATTAAGAAATTGTATTTTAAGTTTGGAAGTATAATTATGCAGCACATTGACCTGTATACGTCTTGACCTGTAATCCCGCCTCTGATATCGGCTTCAGCTTGCAAGCTAAGCTAAGCTAAGCTGCGTCACTCTGCAGGCTATAAGAAACACCTCTGCCTATTTGGCCGTGTGTAATTGATCGATCGCAGGTAGTGTTTGAGCTGATGCAAAGATCAGATGGATAAAATGGATTTTCAGCGTGTGACATCGGAAGTATGGTGTGAGAGCGTGTGAAGACAGTCAAAAGCGTCTCACGCTCAATGCGTGTGAGTTGGCACGCTCAATGCGTGTGAGTTGGCAATTATTACATGTGTGTTTAGGTAGTGGTTTCACTCTCAATTTTACCATCTAGCATCCCGGATGCACATTGAACTTTATATTGTCAGGTGTTACATTGCAATAGTGGATTCTTAATGTCCTTCTTTACACTTGTAAAAATGTGCTTGTTTGCATCATGACCTAATTGAATAAAATTAAATTCACACAGGGTGGTGCAGACAATGTCTCAAGTGGATAAACTCAAGGTAACATTCTTTTTCCATTGTCAAAGGCCTGCAATTTACACAATGTATTACACAGGCTAATATTGATGTTCAATATTCAATTGATTATATAGTATTAAACATTAATATTTATCTTTATTTAGGTCTTGAATATTTGAGCAACAATTAGGCAGTCCTTAATATTCAAACCTGTTATAGGTATATTCTTATGTAAATGTTGCATTAAATTCAAGTTCCGAGTTTTTTTCAAGCCTGCTGAATTTGTAAATAACATCTAGGCTCCTGCAGGTGAAGTTAAGGCCCTGGTTTGCATGATTTAGAATACTGATGGAACGTGTGTCCTAAATGTGTCCTAAATGCATCTTCTGTTTTATTCACTATGACTCCTTCACTACATCATTTTAATTTTAACACATGGATAAATACTTAACCTTTTGGCACATAGTCTATTGACTATGGCTTTATATTCCGGATATATTCCGGAAATTTGGCAATATTCGGTCTACGCACCAGACAACATTGTAGGCAACTACTTGGAGTACAGCGACTGATGTGCGTTCAGGAAAACTCCAGTATTATTACACACAGTTACCCGATTTTTTTTAGGATCTTGTTTAAAACAGAATATTGATCATTTAAGCCTACAGAATGCAATGTGCATGTAACCATAGTCACTGACTGCTCTTTTGTGGACTGAATTTAATTCTCATACAAATATAGGTCTTACTGAAGCCATTCCAGTGGTCAAGTTATTATTAATAAATATTCGAATATATTTGAATATAACCATTTTAAATATGATTTTTGCTCAAAAGCTAGAACTATATTTATACTATGTGTGTGTGTTTATATAGTTATATACATTCAGTTGTAGTGTTACATCTATTTGTTGTGTGATTTGTCGTATTTTTGGGTTAGCAGCAAGGCCAGTTTACCAACCCAGAGACTCCCGGTTATGTGGGATTTGCAAATCTTCCGAACCAAGTCCACCGAAAATCTGTGAAAAAGGGCTTTGAATTTACCCTCATGGTTGTTGGTAAGTGTATTCATATTTTGCCTTATTATTTTTAAAAATGAGGAATTACGAATCATTTCGAGCCTGTATATGACGCTCTAGCAGTGCTCCTGGGTCACCTTCAGACACACAAATGTGCATAAACTACTATTGAGCCTCAAAGAACAATTTCTGGGAGCCGCTGTGGCTCAGCGGGCTAAGGCGTTGTAGTTTTCACACTTTACACTTTCACACTTTCTTTCACTTCACTTTTAACTCCTTTTGAAGGAACCCACACTTGATTTCAGACCGTTTCCCAAAGACCGTTGGACAATGTAAGTTTGAACAACGTAAGTTCAGACTTGCTTAATTTGAAACTATGAAGTCTGCAGATGTTTCAGAAGCGTTCAGAGTATACTCGGATACATTTACTGCTGAAAGCGTCTCAAAAACGGAAATTAGCTTCATTTCACCTAAACTAGTGTGACATTGTTAGCAACTTTTAATAATCTTTGCCCTCATGTACCTTCTGTACCATCATGTACCTTACTCACTGAAATTAATGACTGAAGGCCGTAACTGTCATATAACTTAATATTAAATATGTAGTTAAAACAACATCTAAAAATAAATTTCACAACTCGCTTTGCTTCTGTATCTCAATGGGTTGGTGCAATGAACTATGAGTGTTGCGTATGAGGGTACATGATGGTATTGTTTCTACTAAAAATGTAAACATCCAAACATCAAATCAAAAGACAGAGTTGTTTTTCTGCAATGTTTGAAGAGTTAATATTGTTCAACATGACTTAAATATCAAAATATCCTACAACCCCTATAACCCGTTATAAAATGACATGGTCATTTAGTCATTACATCAAGGGTACTACATTTGAAACAGGTGGAAAATGTATACAATCTAAGGAGTTTTTTTGAAGACCAGGTTTTGTTTTATACAGAAAATGTATTTATTTGATAATGCTGGATATAATTAATTGAAAGAAAACATTCAAGGTGCTTTTGCTTTTTGTATTTTTGTGCCATGTAGCCTACAGTGAGCTGCGTGTAGGGGAGAGCCGGGAAGATTGAAACACTTTTCGATTAAATGTCGTTTTTGAAGACAACGTTACAGATAGTAACACATTATATGGTGTGAACAACTCACATAGGCTATATTGTCTCTTAATGTCTTGTGTTAATTCAAATAGATGGGCGACGATTGTGGTGTAATTTATCTTTGAATAGAATTGGTCATTTGTTTCATTCGCCCAGATTGGCTTGGACGTATGAAATACTAGGGTGGGACAAATGAAACAGTATAAAATATGAGGTAACCTTAAGACCCTTTTTAGTCAATGCTGCTCAATTTCCAAGCAAGTTCTCGTAAGTAGTTATCAAACAATCGTTGTTGCAGGCAAATTCATGTTGGAATTATTACCGGACTCACTTCAAACGAGCTTGGCTGCCGTCGTCCTGATTTATATCTTCATATTTCTAGTTGCTTTCATGCTTTATACTGAGAAAAAATTCTATACGTGATCATATTGAAATACTGGAACAATATAGTGGAGTAAAGGGCATAAACAGGTTCCAAATTGTACACTAATGGAAAAATTATTTGTTATAGTTGTAAGTACTTCTTAGTTATTGCAAACACTTATTTCAAAATGTTAATGACCGCAAAACGTACTGCTTTGACCACTTGCACGACCTACTTGGTTCAACCGTCCCGACAGTGCCTGCTCGCAGCAAAAGGTGTTTTTCTCCTAAACTAAAAATCATTGACATTTCATACTGTAGGATATTTTACACCATCAATTAATCTGTTGTTTAAAAGAGATAGAGCAACCTGCTGTCAGGTCTGACTTTTACAGACAGATGCTGCAATTTGATGAGCAACCTAAGTGTATATTGTGTCGCAAACAAAACATGGAAAAAAAACTGGCGCAGACGATAACTTACTTTCCAATAAGCAGTGCAAAGAGTTTCTAGAGGTCAAACATGGGTGAGTCCCGGAAGTCTTCCATTCCTTTTTCTGCCACAGTCTTTCTTTCATTCATTTTTCTGCCACAAGAAAACAACATAACAATGATGAACTCAAAACGAAACTCAAAATGAAAATGAGCTTATCATCAATGCATTATTCGCGCCTAATTATAGAACGTCAAAATATAAACAAAATAGACAGGCTACATTGTAGCGGAGCTGCCCGCAGCCACTTAGAAGCCATCAATCTCGGCAACAGTCAGGGGCTGCATCATGCAGTCAACTCAACCTCTCTACGAACAGTTTTTAATATTTATCAGAAAACAACTACTCCGTATTCTGTTTAAGTGTAATTTCCGGGACATTTAGGGCCGGATTCAACAGCAGCTTAGATTTCAGAAGTTTTTTTTTTTTTTCTCGTACTTGGTCACCCTGCCAATCTGTTTTCATCTTGCAACATATCAATGACGGGGGCCCCATAACATCTCCCACCCAACCTGAGACAAAACCCTGCGCCTAATGACATGGGACTATATCCTGGGATTCTAATTACTTTACTTTATTTACCAAAATGTTCTTGTAATGTGTATCTAATGGAATAATAGTGGACTACTCACCATCTGAGAGACTGAAAACCTGCCCTAGGCAGTTGGGTTAGCCCCTTGAGCCGTCGGAACTGCCCAAGATTTCTTCCTCTACCATTACAAGTAAAAACAAAAAACGCTGCTAGGGAGTTTTTCCTTGCCCCTGTTGCTCATTGGGCCTCTTGTGTTGTGTAAAAATGCGCTATATAAATAAAATTGAATTGAATTTAATTGAACTACTTAATGTCTGTATTACAAGTTGGTAATGTAGACATTAAGGTATGTCTTTGTGTATTAACATTTGACCTTGAAATAAAGTGTTACCATATTAATGAATATATTTATATTGAATTTATACTGTAAGTACCGGCCTGATCAGGCCCACTTTAACCGCTGGATCTAAATCTAGGTGCTTTGTTTTGATATATTTGACTTGTGACCTTACTGAAATGGAACCTAAGTATCTTAAATGCTGGTTTTTCACTTTAATATTTAGCTTAAAGAACCCAATATGTTTCCTTCCTCAGGAGAGTCTGGCCTGGGAAAATCAACTTTGATCAACAGCCTATTCCTTACCGATTTGTATCCTGAGAGGATCATTCCTGGTGCAGCAGGTGTGAATTTTGTTACCCCTACAGGCATTTTTTTAGTTGAGGTGTATGGAAACAAAGAGAAAAATCTGCATACTCAAGTCTTGTGCAAAAAAAGAGTTTATTCAAAAAAGAGTTTACAACAGCTAGCTGTTGGTCATTAGACCTTCTTCAGGCAGAGTAAAAAATATGGACACAGTTATTGGAGTAGGCTAATATACATTGGGTACACCTATATCAATTAGCAGGCATCATGGGAAATTTAGTCCCACAAGCATCCACATTCTATCAGATGTCACAGTCAGTATAGTTTATACAAGGAAAAAAAACATCAATCAGGCAACTTGCATAAACAAGTCCACACTGTGCACACATCAAGCTACTGCCATCATAAACCAGAATAAAGACAAGTCAAATCATATAAACGTACTTAAATCAAAATCCTCATTTAGACCTGATGGTTGTAATGTTTCTAAGGTATGAATCCAGTAGAGCTCCCTTTGGCATAACTTTGTGTCGACATTATCCCCTTGGTGTATAGTAATCTGCTTTATACCCTGGAATCTTCCAGTACCCTAGAACGTTAATTAGAAAATGTAGAAAATATTTCTTATAGCCACCTTCAAAAGGTCTTTCAAAGTTTAGTCTAAGATATTTTTAAAAAGTATTTTGTCATTTTGCAAACTTTGGCACCTTTTCAGATCCTCTACAAGCCTCACAAACATAGTCTGTGTCAGTCATTATGAATGTATTTCTATCATTTCTTTTTATTCTTTGGCATGCTCTTATTTTTATAGAAAAAATTGAGCGTACTGTGCAGATTGAAGCCTCAACAGTTGAGATAGAGGAGCGTGGTGTGAAGCTCCGTCTTACTGTGGTTGATACACCTGGCTATGGAGATGCCATAAACAGCCAAGACTGGTGCAGTATATTTTGTTTTGTTTTCTTAAAACAACACATTTATTATGGTCAGGTTATGACTCCAACATTATTTGACAGACGCCTACAAAGTGTTTAGTGTATTGAATTTTTTTGGGATGTGGTCCATAGATGGATTTTCTGCAGGAGGCCCTGAAAATATATTATAAAAATACTCAAAATGGTAAACCTAAAATGAAGGTGAAAAATTCCTGCAGAAGTTAAAAAAAAAAGGAATTGGAAAAAGATTTGGCTTGTTAGCTTGAGCCAATTAGCAGGCACTTCCTCATCGCCATTTTCCATCAATTACCATATTGGCCCGAATATGAGACCATTGTTCATTGTTGTGGATTTTAAAATAATAGTAGTGGTGGCTGAATACTTTAATAACTCTTAAGCAGCCAGACAATGTGTTTGTCGGAATGGCTTAAAAATGCTAATAGACAAAGAAAGTATTTGGGCCAATACGGTAGATTCTTTGTGTTCGGAAATGCATCTTAAGTACTACTGGCACACCAATAGTGATGCAATGTAGTGAAAAGAATGCAGTGTGCAACAAAAATTATTTTCCCAGTACACAAAAGTTTCGGATGTTCCACTAATGGCGGAAAAATCACCAATATGCAGGCAATGCTCACTTCTCAAATACTTTATCCCACAATTCATAGCGGTTATTTCCAGCTTTGGATGGTTTCGAACAATGGCAGACCGAAATTGGACCGAATGGCGGACAGAACGACGGAAGAATAGTATAATTATGAGTATTGGTTGGGTGTTTTGGTTTGTAGCGACTTCTGTTCTGCTTTTTCTTTCTCTTTTTAAAGCTGCAATGTACCCAATAACCACCAGGTGGCACTTGGGAGCGCTGGGTTTAGAGCCGGTGTTTACATGAGCTAAGAAGATTTGCTATGATTATTTGCAGATAAATGTTGAGGATCTTTTGTGTTTTAACGTTTTTTTTTTTTTTTTTGCCTGTATCTCAAAAAAAAGTTAACCCTAATTCTGACTCATTACAGTTGCCTAGATCAGGTCACATAATTATAGGCTAGTTTCATTGAAGTGTTGGTGTTGCATCATGAACATGTGTGTGACATTGACTACTACTGTAAATCTGCAATTAGACTAAATAGCCAAAAAGCCTCTTTGCCTACTGCACACAATGCATTGCGCATTATTTCCCAACAAACATTAGACGTCTTATAGACGTGCATATTGTGTCTATATTCCGTCTGTCCCTCTAAGACCTATATATATATATATATATATATATATATATATATATATATAATAGCTCTGGAAAAAAATAAGAGGCTATTTTAAATGGGGTTTACTATTTAAAGTGGTCTCTTATTTTTTTCCAGAGCTGTATATATCTATTAGGGCTGTCAAAAGATTAAAACTTTGAATCAGATTAATTACAGCCTAAAAATTAATCAGGATCTTGATAATGAATAATGAATCATGATCTTGATGATGAATAATGAATCATGATCTTGATAATGAATAATCATGAGCTTAAAAAATGTCCGAAATATGTGTAAAAATAGGGACAGACAGCGGATTTTAACACACTTGTTTTATTTAGTAATTGTGGTTGGTCAGTAAAGTATAGTAAGAAAGCTATTGAATTTTATATCCAATAAAAATTCTTTATAAATAGACACAGGCACATTTCCCCAAACTCCCAATGCTGTAGTATGATCATGATGACACCCTAGATGTGAATGATTTTGGTAGAACTACAGTTTATAGTTAGAAATACTTAATAGTTAGAAAGCGCCCCTTTAACAATAGACTAAGCCATATTATCCCACCCTAAGTGCTGCAGCCTTACCATAATATTACAGTAGTTTTGGTGGCACTACAATTGGTAGGAGCAAAGTTATTGCATTTTATTTAAAGGAATTTCTGTAACGTTCTGTAGCGTTAAATATCAAGTGCAAACGCCTTGTTAACTTCCTGGATTCACAGTACACGCTGTCATAAATAGGCTATTTCACTGAAGAATGCCTATACAGTCACATCCAAAATCTTATGCAGGACGACAGCTTGTGTCAGTCTACAAGTGACATTTGGACTTCTAGTGTGAGTACCATGTCGATGCTAGTCCAACTAGTCCATTGATGAACAATTTAAGCTGAAAAGAGTTGTGCTGCAGTCACAAGAGCTTCTTGAATGCAATCGCCCTATCCGGACGAAACTTCAATAAGGTCTGCGTTGTATCAAAAGATTACGCTCCCCCTAGACTTCACCGAATTATCAAGGTTGGGTTTACATATCATATATCTTTAGTGTTAGGAGTAATTCAGAGACCATTTCAATTTTATAACGTACCGAGGAATTGTATAAGTCTATTCAAAGACATCTATCAAATGGATCTTGAATTAGGTTACATTTGATCTTCAAAACCCCATATATATGCTGTGAACATTGGTTGAGTATTTGTGATGCCCTAATCTCCCAGTAGGCTAATAGTGTCAAAAACATACTTAGCTACGTAGCTAAAACGTAGCAACGTAGCTAAAAACATACCGGGATTAGCCACCATTTTTTTGCAACAATATATGTAAAGATCGGTAAGTTCTGTCGTTTAATTATGAAGCGACTGAAATTTTACCGAATATGCCACCCTGCTGAGGGCCTTCTCCAACTGTTTGATCTAGCGGCACTCCTGAATGGTCCTCAACCCACTCCACAGTCCATGCCTCTGCCACCCTGCTGAGAGTCACCCCTGCCTTCCACTGCCTAATTCTGCATCGCTGGCCTCCTGGGCAGGCTGCCTCCAGCTCCACAGACAACTCTGACATGATTGATTCAGCTTCCAGCCGGCCCTTTGGTTTGACTGCTCCTAATGATATGGGACTATATCCTGGGATTCTAATGGGACTCCTATATTACTTTACTTTATTTACCAAAATTTTCTTGTAATGTGTATCTAATGGAATAATAGTGGACTACTCACCATCTGAGAGACTGAAAACGTGCCCTAGGCAGTTGGGCTAGCCCCTTGTCATTAGGCGCAGTCAAGCCAGGGGCCAGTTGGAGGCTGTATCAATCATGTCAGGGTCATCTGTGAAGCTGAAGGCAGCCCGCCCAGGAAGCCAGAGATGCAGGATCAGGCAGTGGAAGACATGGGTGACCCTCAGCAGGGAGGCAGTGGCATGGACCGTGGAGTGGGTTGAGGACCATTCAGGAGTGCCGCCGGATCATGTTGGAAGAAAGTCCCAGGAGAACCCAGGGTGGGTGGTAATGGCATGGAAAATCGGAGAGGAGATGAGTTAGAACAGTCTCCATCAGATTTCAGGGAATGTGAGTTATATTGCATGTGCAACCATGTACAGATGTTGGCTAAGTGATGAGCGAGAAATAAGTGGTGAGAGAGGAGGAGAAAGACATTTGTACGGCTTAACAGATGGGAGGATTGTGGCGGCATTAAACTATAGCAGCATAACTAAGTTATGATGTATAACAAGCCAACACCACCAAAGGAAATGGTCAGTGGCCACCAAGCCCTGGACCGGAGCTTACAGCAGAGGCAGTCCTTTCCAATAATACCTTGAGGAGGTGTGGCTTACCATACACCATCCTTAACTAAAGGGGTCAGTAAATAGAAAAGTTTTGAGTCGGTGTTGAGAGTGTCTGCTTGATGAATGTTAGAGGGGAGCTTGTTCCTCAGGACAGGCGCACGATAGCAGAATGCTCTTCCTCCCATTGTGGATTTTGATATTCTAGGAATTACTAGGAGACCAGCAGTGACCTTAGGGGTCTAGAAGGGTGGTAGGGAACAAGTAAGTCTTTAATATATGCTGGAGCAAGGCCATTAAGGGCTTTGTATGTCAGGAGAAGTATTTTAAAATCAATTTGGCTTTTAACAGGAAGCCAATGTAAGGAAGCAAGGATAGGTCCTAGGGTTAGAGTTAGGGTTATGTCCTAGTGAGTGCTCGTGCTGCAGCATTTTGTATTAGTTGAAGGTTTTTGATGCAGCTAGTACCACATCCAGAGAACAGAGCATTACTTAAGTCTGGAGGTAACAAATGCATGTATTAGTTTTTCTGCATCCTCAAAAGAAAGGAATTTTCTAACCTTAGCAATGTTGCGTAAATGAAAGAATGAAGTTTTGGAGATATGCTTTACATGACTATTTAAAGAGAGGTCTTGATCAATATACACCCCAAGGTTCTTGACCTTTGTGTTAGGTGTGAGTGAAAGGTCACTAAGTAAGCTCTGATGATTGGGTAAAGTGTTGGTCAGGTCACATATATTCCACAGTATGCACAGTATTGTTACAAAATTGTGTATTTCCTAACTTAACTAATCATAAATATCAGCCCTGTTGTCTGTGTGTTGGGCCATAATTTGTGTGGGCTCTGGGGGTTTCATGGTCGGGGAGGAAATGTGGCTCTGAACTTGGTTTATAGAATAATCAATGAATTGTTTGACAATAATCGAATAATCGAACATAAAAATTAATGTCAAGTCCCAACCCAAATTTTTAAATGAATGTTGGGTCATATTTAGAACCGATAGACCGTGCCCATTGGTAGCAATTCTGAAGCAGGCAGAAGTGATTCTAAATTTTCCAAATAGTCAGGACCAGTCATCAAAATTTTGGTGTAAGCCGAAGCCATGAAGGGGCCATGAAATCCGAACTAATTCTTTAATGGTGATTGTAGATGGATTGTAAAAAAATCTTTTCTTACACTTAGTTTTGTTGTATAAAAATTGATTTTCAGTTTCTTAAGCTGTTACATTTTTATGTAGTTTCAGTACCATTATTTCCTACATTGATGACCAGTTTGAGCGTTACCTTCATGATGAAAGTGGCCTGAACCGCAGACACATTGTTGACAACCGTGTCCACTGCTGTTTCTACTTCATCTCCCCTTTAGGACATGGGTATGTAATCTGCACACTCAACCTAAACAAGAGTTGGAAAAAGTCATTTTTGCAGACTGAAACCGCTTAATAAACATGTATATCTTATCTTATTTATCTTATGTATTATCTACAGGCTGAAACCTCTTGATGTACAGTTTATGAAGGCTATTCACAATAAGGTGAATGTAGTGCCTGTGATTGCGAAGGCTGACACCCTCACTCTGCGAGAAAGAGAGAGGCTGAAACGGAGGGTAAGTAAAGGCTTGACTGATCCGGTCATCCATTTTCTTTTTATCCAGTACGTTGCTGTGATCAGTGCTTTTTTTTTAGTCAATTTTTAAAGAAGTCAAAGTTTATTATGGCCTTGCCTATGGGGCCACTATTGTTCTTTTGCAAAAAATTTTGGGTCCGCTACTAGTCCTAGGGCTTGTAGTGATAGATAAAAAGGAGAGAGTAGGAAGAATAAAAGCTAGCCTAGAATAAAATATAAATAGGTATAATAAATAACTAAAATGGGGTAGGCAAATAAATAGATGAATGATGAATGAATGAATGAAAAGATTAAAATGGATGTTAATAACAATGGGTACAAACAAGTAATAAATAAATAGGACAAATAGGTATAAAACTAAAAATGGGGTAGCTAAAGCTCTAAATAAAAAAATAAATAGATGAATGAAAAGATTAAAATGGATGTTATAAACAAAGGGAAAAAGAAGTAATAAATAAATAAGATATAAAATAGAGGCAATAAATAACTAAGAGAGAAAAAATAAATAGATAAATAAAAATAAAGTAGAAAAAATAAATAAGAGGTTAAGATCAAGCAATAAATGAATGAATGATTCAATGAAATTTACGATTACAATGGTCAACAATTGGTTAATCTTTCGCAAAGCTTGTTTTAAAAGACTGCACAATATCGACTTGTATGAAAAGAGATGACATAAGGTCAAGCACGGTTTTGTAGGGCTCTGGTTACCATGGTGTCTATGCCTTCATGTACATGACGTTCGATACAAGTACCGCTAACAGTGTAGTCAACTGGTCTTCCTGCCTTAGCCTAGTGATGGCAACATCTTATTTATTTTGTCATTAGACTCCAAATTTGCAAACCTCAGCAAAAAATGTTTTTTTAACATCCTCCATCGAATGCGGAGGTCGTCTACTCGCATGCTTTCGCTCACGTCTTATCTGAGACAGGGCTGCAAAATGAACATTGGATTTTCCATTGGGAAAAAACCTTGGATTTAAAACTGGACACTGTGGGTGCATTTTCTATTTCAGTGGGAAGTTGGTTCCAGAGCTGGGCTGCGTAGACACTAAAAGCTGCCTTGCCACATTTTGTTTTAACCAAGGGTTTAACTAAAAGATTTGTGTGTTATCTGAGACACCTCAGTGGGTTAGTGTTGAAACATGTCTGAGATATATTTTGGGCCTGTCCCATTGAGTGCTTTAAAAACTAGCAGTAATACTTTAAAGGGGACATATTATGCAAAAACTCACTTTTTATGGGGCTTTGAGTTCATATTTGGGCCTCTACTGTTCTTATAAACTCCCCAAGCGTGGAAAAAAACCCGTCCATCCGTTTCGGTCAGTAGAAAGACTTTGGTGTCAAGAATATTATGCTCCTGTGAGCCATTTGGATGGCTCCCTTATTCTCACGTCACACTAAGGGAATTGGCATAGACCAACCCCAGCACCTGTCGAATCCCCACCCATTTAGTCAAAGCTAATGTCTATCTGCTTAGATTGAGAGATGTTTCTCTCCGTACTACCTGGGCGCTTTTTAAAACGCTGCCGCCAGTTTTTCAAGTTGAGAAATACATCGGGTTCTTTTTGGAACAGCTGACCAATCATTGTCAGGAATCAAAACTCTGGTGTCCTGTGGCAACCAGCAGTAACAGGAGACGGTCGAGGTAGAGGATTAAAAAATGTCAACTATTAACACCGTGATGAGGTCCTATGTCCAAAATCATGAACAATCCCTTTAACGTGACCTTTGCTAATTGCATTTGAATTTTATTAACTACTGATTATTTGAAGTGATTCATGACATGACACACATGCAGACAGACCCGTTATGAACTCTGTGCATTATTAATGATATGGTTTCGTTCTGCGTTTTTTGTACACTTACTTTCTTTCATCTACTGTACTTTTTTTACAGAACATTAAACTGCCCAATGTATGAAAATAAATAGTCCCATATAAATAATCTTGCCTTGATTATTTTTTATGATAAAAGTCTTTACTTTTTTTTAATCTTTACTTTTTTTCATTTTCATTTTTACAATTTACATTTATCAGTTACACATATAGGTCCTTTCAATGTCATAATTATAGGTGTCTGTACCGGCTTTGAAAAAAAGATATTGGTCAATACATTTCACAATCTATTCTGTGTGTTACAGATTCTTGATGAGATTGATGAGCATGGCATCAAGATTTATCACTTGCCTGATGCAGAGTCTGATGAGGATGAAGACTTCAAAGAACAGACCAGAATTCTGAAGGTACTGTCTGTGTTCTAATGCTTCAAAGAAGTCATGGTTATGAAATCCCAAAAAACACCTTGAAAAAGTTAAGCTTGTTTGGGTTCATCTGACTTGCCTAAGTCACAAAAGCCCATAAAAGGGACAATATTAGATCAGTTTGTTTGCTGTGCGTGGTACAATGTGCAGATCTTGAGCCCCAATTGTGGTGGAAAGGTGAACACCTATGAATGGCATTAGGTGGTCTCTGAAGTTTACCCAGCATAAGTACCAAAACTAGACAAAATGGTTGGAATTGTTAATGTTTCTTTTGTACACGTATGTACAGGCAACCGTGGCGCTATCTTTCATTTGATTCTCCAGATCCAGATTCAGATTTTTCAGTTTCTGCAGGCAAAATAATAAACTGAGATAAGAACAGATAAGAATCTAACTCACATTATTATGTATTTTCATCAAACAAGGTGCAAACTTCATGCAGCTTTGCACTGTGACAGATGTTTCAAAAGAGACTGATGGACTCCATCATCCACATGGCGCACTGTGCTTTTACGACTTGCGCAACCTATCATTGCTATTTTGTCCGAGCGCACCGTTCTTTTTTCCGTCAGAAATGTACATTGTGCAGATAGGAGATTGCTTTGCGCTCTGTCGTGCGTGTCTGTGATGTGCGGTGTGGTCCAGCGCAAAGCGCACAAGTTGCTAGTAGGGGTGCCAAAAGTCAGTGCCAGAAAAAGTCTTGTTCAGGAATCATTCACGCTTTTTTCAGAGGCTATTTTGTGGGTGCTTGATATGTAGGGATATGCATGGCTTAAAGTTTTCCATCTTATGACGGATTTCTGTCAACCGGAGGCGCTAGCAGTCAATAACGAAACTGATGCATATTAATTGGAAATAAGTCAGTGGATTGTCAGTTTAATTCGCTAGTAGAAGCTTAAAAGGTCGAAAAACGGTGAATGCTGCTTACACACGTTGCTTAAAAACGAAATTGCAAAGATTCCTAGGTTCAAAGCTGCAGGCTCTGGTGGACCTGCGAGTGCATAGGCTATTCTATGGCAGTATAATCCCCTATCACAATAATGACATATAGTGTTGGAGTAGGCTAGGCTACAATCAGGGCTCTTAACTCTCACACATTGGCCTTTAAACTCACTCATTTCAATTTCTCCCAGTCTCACACCCGCTTTGTGATATCTCATGGTTAGGAATTAGGCTATTATTTTTACCGGACAGAAATTCACTGAAGTTAGAAAAAAAAAATGACAAAAATGAAAAATTTGAACTTGATCAAACTAGTTCTACCAAAATCATTCACATCTAGGGTGTCATCATGGTCATACTGCAGCACTGAGTTTGGGGAAAGGTGCATGTGTCTATTTGTAAAGAATTTTTATTGGATATAAAATTCAGTAACCTTCTTGGGCTACTATAAAGTGTAGTTCCACCAATAAAGTGTAGTTCCACCCCCCCACCCCCCCAAGAAAAAAACCTTTCAAAATATATAACATTTGCAAAGCTTAATTGATTGCAGTAATCACTAAGAATTAAAAACAAGTAGCTTGCAGGCTTTTTGACCAATAGTGGCAGACACATAGTTATATAAATACGCTTTTCAAGCAAGGGTTGTCAGGAAACGGGAAACTACATATTGGGCTACACAGCCAGAACATCATTTAAGTGCATATTTTGGTTTTATATATTGTCATTTTCCTGTGCCTTCACCTCGCGCATGAGTAAATCAGGTTCTTCACATGAAAACATTTCCTGATGCTTAGGTGAATCTGCCATCATAATACATAATATGCCACAGAGCAATGTGCCAAGGGAATGAGACTGAACTCTAATTGGTTTATTACATGCTATGCCCCAAACACACTCATGACTAATACACTCATTTAAGGCAACCCATTGAACTATGTGCCGGGCACTGTGTTCGATTTTCAAGTGGCGCTGGAACCGCTCCCAAAGACAACTGCGCTGTAAACCTCTCTCAACGCGTTTATGATCATGAAATTGGAGTTTTATGTTAAACTGCTTGAGAACTGTTTAAATTGCAATGTCATTTTTTTTCTAGGCGAGTATTCCATTTGCAGTGGTGGGATCAAACCAACAAATTGAGGCCAAAGGAAAGAAAGTACGTGGGCGGTTGTATCCATGGGGTGTGGTGGAAGTGGAAAATCCAGAACATAATGATTTCCTCAAGTTGCGCACCATGCTCATGTAAGAAGACATTATTGATGTTTGATTATGGCATAGATGATATGAATCGTTTTTGTATATACTCTGCTAATGTGGCTGTACATCTCCTTTCTATTAGCACTCACATGCAAGATCTACAGGAGGTGACTCAGGACTTGCACTATGAGAACTTCAGATCTGAACGTCTGAAACGTGGTGGCAGGTTGTCTTCCCATGGTTATGTTCTACCTATCTCGCCGGTGTACGTACTGCTTTGCTCTGTCTTCATGCCTTTCAGTGCTTTCCCCAAACATTTCTTGAAAAACTCAAAACATTACCTACAGCACCAACATTCTCCAACTGATTTCAATTTAATTGTGCCTTTTACAGATGGTGCTTCATGATAATAAGCACCTCTGAGCCATTTTTGTAATATCCTACCTTTGGGCAGAACCACATCTAAAGAGCCTTCCACTCATGGGCTAGGGGGCAGGGCTGCCACTCGGCAGATCTACAATATTTGTGACATACAAAAATCACTGAAATGTTCCCGTTCCAGTCGCACGCCATGCAGCTGCCGTGCTTGTTCCGTGTAGTTTCCAGCCAGACGGCGTGCACAAACCAGCCCCCCTCCCTCTAGTATGTAAATTCCAAACACGCCCGTTCATCCGATTTCAGGCCATCACCATGAGATGGCGCTATCGCTTGATACTTTTCAGAGCCGTTGAGAGAGTTCAGCCAATTTAAAGGTACAATTTAAAAGTGTGTAGCATTTTTAGCTGTTCATAATCTAAGTCTATGCTACCCCTTCACAAATATATGCTTTTTCATGAATATTTACCACCATCAATTTCAAATATTGTAAATGGTCGATTTACATAGGCATGAATGGGTGGTGTCACTCCATAGTCATTCGCCATCTTGAAATACATTAACAGGTAAAGGACATAATACCCCCGCTTCAGCTTCGCCGTTCACGTTTTTCGTTGTCACGTGAAACTCGGATAATGCTATGTGCCAGTCGCCCTGCAAGTTTTGAAAAAAAACAATGCGGATTACACATCCTCAAAATTTCTGGAATTTCAGGAAAGTTTTTGAAAATAGGCATAATAAGACACCGTCCTTGAAAGTCCTTAAATATTTTTGGTTTTGCATCCATTTTACATGCGTCATTATTTTGCCACCACCAGTTGTGTGGTGTAGCCTAATTTCTACCACAGCCTAATGTCCATTAAGAGATCAAGATAAAAGTTTGACTAAAGTGAGTGCAAAGGCAAGTGACACTAAATAATGTGTGCTCAATACTGACTAATACTGTCTTCTTCAGATAAAAGTGAACTATCAATAAAAATGTAGGAGCCATCTACTTTTTCAACATTTTTGGGGGTAGTTCCCCCAGTTCCATAAATATAGCAAAGCACAACCTAAAAGAACAAAATAATATAGCTTGTGTTCAGTAACCTGAGCTGAGCAATGTGTGAAGTTTGTTGGGCTCACACCAATGTGTATGATACTTAAGATGGCTAAGATAAACAGATCTTGTGGAAGTGGTGTCTGGTATGTTAAATGCATGGATGGACTAATTTATGCACTACATTCTACACAAGCTTATTTACAGCTGGTATATCAAAAAATATCTTTGTTTGAATACTTGGGTGCTCTGAAGCCATCTCGCTAGTTTAGCCTACCTCTTTTAACTAAGGTGTAACCTTTTTAAATGCACTTGAATGCAGGGAAGGACATCTACTTTCCTCAAAATTTTCTAAGGGAGGAGCAGATCACAGACGCCACCATGCAAATATTTCTGTGAAATAATACAGAACTAAATGCATGACAAAGCATGTGTTCCCAAAAAAGTGGGAACCAATGAGAATCCAGGTCAGTAAATAGAAACAGCCAGTAACACAAAAAAACAGTTCAGATTCATGACAATAACACAATCCAAGTCATGCTTTGGTCAATCATAACATTGTATTTATACGAGCAATCTTATTATGTTAAATGCACACATTTATTCGGTTTGCATGTACAAGAAAATCATTCGCTTCTTACACCCTGACAAAAATAGCCTGTGATCAATTACTTTCACTCTGTCATATAACAGGAACGTAGCTCATTTGTGTATTAGCAAGCTAACCAAACTACCTCAAGCTAACCACACCACGTTTCATATTTTATATAGCGATCAGTATTAACACATGTAACACTCATTTAAATGAATACTTTGTCTCTAACGAAGATAGTAATTACAGACGATTCGTCTTCTTCACTTAAGAAACTATTTGGCTCCAGTAGGCTATGTAAAGTATTTTCATAGGCCTTTTGTTGCGATTGTCTAAACTACCATAAAAGACTTGGACGAGGTGATTAAGCTCTTCGTTACAGCTTATAGAAATGCCCCCAACAGGAATTTGCATACAGGAAAGCAAAGTCCTGTATTTTGTAAGTAGTTAAAAATATATGTTGACGAGGAAACTAATGTTATGCCTCCTCAATTCCAGATCTAGAAACGCAGAGGAGATAATCACCATCTTGTTGGGGTTCTTCATTTAGTGTTGTTGACTGGGTGTTTCTCAGTAAGTCAGTATCCAGTGTTGGCATTTACAATGTAGATAAAGTTACATGATGCATGCATAGCCACAAAGCTCGCCACCAAGCAAGCGATCAGAGAGAGAGAGATGCCTACAATTTAAGGGGAAAAAATGAAATCATGCTAAAATCCTGCAGCATTTCAGAGAACACCTTCAAAAATGAATAGTAGTCCATCACCTCGTTGTATTGTTTTTGTTGCCCATGTGACCAAAGGGGGAAAAAGTGATTATTACGAAAGTTATGTTAATGGAGAACAATTTTTCTGTCAGCAAGTTAAAAAACAATGGGCGGCTTGGAGCAAATGTCAGAATGCAGGCAAATGAAGGCTCTAGGAGCTAGGGCTTCATAATTGGGGTCACTATTGAGTATGTTATTTGAGATGGATGCGGTCCATAAAATCTAAGAAATCTAAACATTCCAACCTGTTAGGGCATATTCACACTAGGTACAGTTCACTCATACTGTACTGGAGCACAGTTGTCTCTGATCCCAGGTACAGTTTGATATATGCAGTGTAAGTTGCTGTGTGCAAGAATCTTTATGTTTAGAGCCTTTTTGTTACTATAACATCCTGCCATCTCAAACATGCTTGGAGATTAAATGGAGGGTGTAGTGTCTAGTTTTCTGTCATACAGTTGTTACTAGTTGGTAATGGCTATGTCACTCACGGAATTCGTGAGTCACACAATTGACCTATGGCTAAACCACGCCCCCGAATGCAATGAGCCAATCACAGTGCGCATAGCTAACCCAATACACTCGGACATTCTAGGCTTCCACTTCCATTGAAATGCATTGGAGGTGGTAAGTTTTTTCTTGTTTTTCAATATTTTTTCAACACCGGTTAAACACGGAGAAAATCAACAAGGGTGAGTATGTCTGTTCTAAGGTCAAGGGAATACACCACAGCCCCTAGTCTCCCAACCCCCATATAGCTGACTATAACTGACTGAACCTCGATTGTGGCCTCCAGCTTCAACCAGGACCACTTCCAACTGCACTTACAACCTCTATCCAATTGTTGCGCAAGCAGTGCATCTTTTTCTTTCATTTCCCTCATTCTGAAAATGAATGCAAAGTTAAAGGATTTTAGCACAACATTAGTATTTCAATGAAAATTAATGCCATTGAAGCCTATAGCAAAGGGGTGTCAATATTGTCAACTCATACTCCCTTTATATCCCTCTCTGAACGATCCTGTTGCGCAAGACACTGGTTTCTTTTCTAATGCAATAGGCTGCATTATGCTCATTATAAGACGTCCACGTTTGGCGTCAATTCCTTTCATTAGTGTTTCATTAGGCCCCTACCAGCCAGTAAAATCATTAGGAAACACGAAACCAAATGACCTAAAGGAACTTCGTCTTATTATACGTTTAGCGATTGCATTTAAAAATAATATTACCATGAAATTGCATACATATTACCATGACATTACCCACTTATTACCGATCTGTAATGTAAAGTGTTACCATAAATTGAAAGTAATTATCAATTAATACATTTAAAGTAAATCAAACTTCTTACCCTGCAGTGTATGAGCTGTAGTGTTTCAACAACAACGTCATTAAAATACCCATACCCCTCCATTGAATAAGTCAGACCCTTTTGGTGACTTCAAGATGAAATTTGATCTTTCTGACTCCAAAAACTCTATTGCCTCCTGAGAAATGTCAGCCACAGTGACAGCTGGCATAGCGTCGGTTACCGAATGTTGATCGTTTTCCGAGTGAGTGGAAGGGGCGTGGCTTAGCCAAAGGTCAATTGTGTGATGTATCAGGGGAGCTGCAGCCGCAGGAGGTAGCACAACACCCCTCAAATGATTGCACAACATATCTAAACTGTTGGACAATTGAACAAGCATGAATGAGCATAGGCCTGCTGCACCACGTACGGGGGTTTCCCAAACATCACGATAACATACATATGTTATGTTTATTAACTGCTATGTTTGTTTACTGTACCACCTAACATGAAAAGAACAATCTGGAGGCATTAAAAATGCAGCCGGCATCGGACGGATGTATGTGTGGACAACCTCATCGGCCACTTGAGAGACAAATAAGGAAAAACAACTTCGTTTGTTCTAACTTTCTAACAACATTGCTGTTGTATGACAATGTCCCGAAAAAGAAATAATGAAATTATGTGGATAAAACCATTCACTTGAAATTGTGTCTGTCTCTTTAGGTTAAGTTATGTTTGCCTCGGTATAGACATGAAATGTTGTGTATGTAATCTTCAGTGGCATTAGGGACGATTTAGTCCAGTTTGTTTCATATCCTGAAATGTTGCTGAAATTCTCAAATATTTTAAGAAGGTGTGGGAGGGATTTAGAAGTTTTTTTTTGTAAGTTTTTTGTAAGACCCTAAATAACACAATTTCAGTCGATCAAAGGCCTTCTTGGCATCTAGTGAGAGAATGGCACTGATGAACCTGATGCTGCGTCTATAAAGTGAATCAAGCAACGGAAATTATCAGATGCTAATCTGGATTTGATAAACCCAGTTTGGTTGTGATGAACCAGATGGGGCATATACCGCTCTCTAAGGGAGGAATTCTCCAATAAGCGCGTAAGTCTGTTTTTACGCAATTTCATTTAAGCACCTTTGTACTGCGCGTATTCTCCACTTTAGGTGCTTGCTCCTCCTACAGCGCTTAACTCGAATTCCAGGCGGGTTTAGGAACAGGGGCGTTACTAACCCAAAATGAAGGCAGTCTCTGTGCCAAGGCGGCTATCAGGAAAACATGGAATAAGGACTTTAGGATTAACCATGAAAAAGCAGTTGTAGTTGACAGAAAGTGCAAACCATGACTTTAAATTGGAATAGGCATATCACATGACAAGATTAAACGTCTGTGACTGTAAGCTAAGCTATCAAAGTCAAAGTAAGACCACAAATCAATTAACACATTGACATAATTTTTCATCCACCGCGAAACGTTTGCAAATACAATTGAACAATACAATTTTATTGAATTCATAAACTGTACGCCATGACAAAAATAAGAAGTAATTAATTTAGCACTTTACCACCGAAAAAAACATTTCAAATGTGCTCCTTCTACCTTAGCCTGTTTGTTCCATGGAGGACAGGGAGCAAAAATAAAGATACAATTGTAGTCACACACAAAAAACGATCTCATTGAAAGTGATGTCATTTCGAAATTGTGCACTTCTCAAACTACTACGAAATCCGTTGTGTGATTTAAGATTATGCAGTAGAACTCCCTGGAACAACCCAGATCCCAGAATCGCTTGTGACCTTGATGATCACCGCCCGGTTTAGTGGATCATTGCTGCGAAAGCATAGCTGATTTGCTCCAAAGGCCTCACGGTCCAAACAAAGCGCAGAGTGGGGTGTCTGTGAGTGTGAGTCATACTCGCAGGACAAACCGATAAATGTGTGGCTGTCTGCGTGCTTCTCTCGTTCCCACCCAAGCAAGGCAGTGCAGGACTAGCATTTTGGTTTTCATTTTTGAGAACATGGTAGAAATATCGTCGTACTCTCTTATTTTAATTGAACAATATTTAAAACAGGAGACAGACAAGGATTGTAAAAAACAGTAACAGAGTTGATGATTTTGTCTGATAATATCTTGTCTGATAATATCTTCCTCTCTTAACATGCTATTAAGTAGGGGTGGGCGATATACCTGTAGACATGAGTAACCGGTAGAAGTTTGTCAACCAATAGAGGTTTTTGGTCTGCCGTCTTGCCGTGGTTGCCGTCTGCCGTCCGATTGAGATAATGAGACGTTGCACGTTATGTAACCACGCAATAAATGTTGCTTTGACGACGACGGTGCAGCATTTGACGTAACCGAGGAGATTGTTGTAAAGAAAAAAGTTGCTTTGTCTGTGGTGCGAAATTGACTAAAGGGGGAGTGAGAAGCCTAACAGGATAAAATAAGCAGGATTTGGATTTAACAATGTGGACGACCTCACTGGCAACTTAACGTGAGCATAATTTGTTCTAAGTAAGAAGATGACAATGATGTACTGTTGCAGAAGATCCCCATTTTATTTTTTAATGCTAAGATAGCTAACTGGCAATATATAGTCTTGTTCTTACATAATATCCAATATTGTAGTAGAGCGTAAAGACAGCCCACACTGAAAAACCCATACTGCCGTGCTGAACATCATGTTTTGGAGTCGTCATGCATTTAATTCTACATGAGATCTGTCACAAAAGGCCATTACCTGCTGTACGCTAACATCACCGCTGTTGTATAACAGTGTCCCTAAAATAAAATAATATTGTGTCTTGACTCTTACATTGCGACCTTTTGAGTTAGAGTTTTCCTTGTCACGTCTGCATTGTAATGTCGTGTTTTTGTGCGCTATAGTCTTCTTTTCTATTTCTATGATATTTCCTAATTTTTCCAAAAGTTACAAATAATATCTTTGGCCACAGAAGAAGTAGACACAAAGTCCAAAAATGCTGCAAAACTCAGCAGCCCATTCATCTGACTTTTTTGACCCATTGAATTTTTTAATTAATGCATTTTAAGATACAAATTGCTATATTGTGATATATATTGTTATCGCTGTAGAAAATTGCGGTAGATTTTGGTTATTTCGCCCACCCTACAATATTCTTTCTTTTTAAACTTACATATTTGTAAATTAGATTATTTAAAGGTTTTAAATGGTGTCACTTATATGTTTCTTGGACAAAAACTCACAGAGCTTCAGATGTGTTTTTCAGACAGTTTTCCATATCCCACGGTGGGATATAGACTCCTAAGGGCTAAGTAAATAAAGGCCCTGGCCATAATTTCAGGTTTACCTACTTTTCCTTGGCTCAATGTACATGTATCCTGATACAAGCATTTCATGTTATAGATTTTAATCATTCCACCAATTAAACCAAATTCCAGTGAAAAGGGGGGGGGGGGTAGTTTTTAATTTATAGTTTTACTACATGTCTTTACTACATGTAACATAATGCATTCAAAAATGACACTTTTTTATTTTTATTTGGCCAAAGAATCTTTCTGAGGTTTTCATTTACATGATTGAAAAGATGTCTGATGCTAAGCCATGTTTGGGAAAGGCACTGGTGAGATCCTGATAATCCTTTTTTTCTACTTGGCTCGTTCCTTCTATACTGGGATGCCCAGTCTTCCTTTACCCTTAACTAACTTCTTTCTAAATGTTGCTGCAAAATGCATATGCTTTTGGTGTCTGTAACGGGTCATACTGCACCAATGTTTTCTAAGCCTAAACTTTCTGTTTGTTTGTTTTTTTGTGATCTTTCAGGAAGAAAGTATTACATTTAATAGCACAATGCATTTGTTCTAAAAGAATGATGAGTTTAAGGCATTATTAGAAATGAGGTTTGCCATAGAAAACAAAATGGAACAAAAAAATGACAACTGTGCTTTTTGACGCCTTGCCTATAACAACATGTAGACAAATTGCTATATAACAATATAATTCAACCCTGCATGCATTGCATTAACTGTGTTCCAAAATCAAGACGGATAAGTGCATGCTCTGATGGGTTTGTTTTGAATGTGCAAAAATAATTTGAAGAGTTTCAGCCTTTTCTTGCATGGATTTTTTTTTTTTTTTTTTTTTTCAAATTCAAAATAGGTTTTGTTTGTTTTCAAATTTCTTCAGATTTTGTTATTGCCAGGTGGTGGTGTTCTTGGAGTAGTCAGTAGTCAACACAGTCACTCTCTTGAATGTTGAAAGCTTCAGCTTCTACAGTGCTATAACAACCTGGATATGCCCAAATACGCCAATCTAAACCTTTTTATTTAGTTTGTTTTGGTTTTTTTTTTTTTTGTTTGTTTTTCAGGAAAGGTCCAGAACCAGAGATGGACAAGGATGTGATCCTACAGGAGAAGGAAGCTGAGGTAAAGGGCCAAGTAGCTTTTGTAGCTATAGTTGTTGAATATAACAATGTGAAGGCATGTTTCAGGCGTGTCAAACTGAATACCTTAATCATACATTGTTGCATACCTTTATCTTTTGCCCGTTTTGGCCTTTTTCTCCATCGCTGTGTTTACACCTAACCGACAATCAACAGATTTCCCATCCGCAGTCACTCATGACCATAAGTCAAGACTAAACCAAGTCAAGACTAAATGTAGAGGCCTGTAGCAGCCGATAATGTAATAATGGGCAATAATGTAATAACTGCCTATAACATCATAATTTTTATGTAATAAAGCCAATAATGTAATAAATTGCCAGTAATTTAAGAAAAAATCTGAAACAATAATGTAATGGCCTGTTATTTGTAAAGTAGTAACATACTACATTATTGGTTAGTTATTACATTATTGGCTTGTTTAAAAGCTGCTGCCAATAATGTAATTGTTTCTTAGTATCACTGAAAGAATGTAAATCAATCATAAAATGGCCCTAATATATCGCCAGACATTAATAAGTCATGATAATTTCAACCACTTTTATTACTGACAACTAGCCTAGAAATCTAGACGCACCCTAGTGGCACCAAATATTTTTGCCTAGCGGGTTGGTCTAGCATTGCACCAAAAGCATAGGCTGATTCCAGTTGGACAGAGCCTTCAAAATACTCTATCTTTGTGGAGAGTTGTTGGGCGGGTTTATTAGCAAGAAAATGACAGGGCAAGACAGTGGCCAAGGAATAACGATAATTTTAATAGGCGTTTTGCATCGACCTTGTATAGACTTGGTCTTTTTTTGCAGCTAGTTGAGCCTGGTGTATGGGCCGACCCCAGACTATACATTTTATGTTATTGTCTGGCTTGTCAGCCCTGAATATTCCCATTACAAAAATGAAAATTTTAAACCTATGTTGATGTTATCATAATGTGTATATTACAGAAGGAGCCATTGAATTTTTCCCATTCCAGCTGATGTCCATGCAGTTTCCAAGTGGGCCTGTTGCACCACCTGTCTGATTTTGGCAAC
Organism: Limnothrissa miodon; assembly: GCA_017657215.1. NCBI lineage: Eukaryota > Metazoa > Chordata > Actinopteri > Clupeiformes > Clupeidae > Limnothrissa > Limnothrissa miodon. Next base: position 58,748 of record JAGFZM010000188.1, on the reverse strand, counting down.
TTAGCATCTGGGAGGAGGGGGAGGGAATACTATGCGCTACAGTATTTTAAACATGATTGTCGTACCAGTTTTTAACACAAACTTACATACTGTTCCATTAATCAAAGATTTATTAATTGGATTTAAAATTTGAGAGCTCTAAAATATATAGGCTAAACATTTTACATAATCTTCTATTAAACATAGGATATAAGAAAAAATGTGGTTTTGAAGTAAACACCATAAATAATTAGCTTTTCACATTTTGCCATTGATGTAAGGAAGCCTGCTGATAACTGAGGAAAGTGCAATGTCAGTCACATGACTTGGGTCACGTGACTGCCATTGCACATGACACCCCCCAGACACAGATATGCACACACACAAACATTAGGGCATGTCATTCTTGGAGAGTGTCAGTAGTACACAATTTAGGTACAAAATATGACTATTTAAATAGATATATAATTATAACTGATAGATAAGAGTGACAGTTAAAGAGAAAAATAGAGTCTGACCAGGTCTTTTAACAGTTATTTGAAAGCAACAATAGTAACATTAGATTAGATTTTTATCCATCCTTATTACTTTGTCAAAAGTTAAACGTTGGTCTAAACAACATAGTTTAGAAACAAAATAGTTTAAACCAGCATTTGCTCCATTTATGCATCTGTCAGTGCGTCACTGCAACATTTAGATGATGGAGGAATTAGTTAATTGCACTCTAACATCGGAATAAACCATCCAGAGTTAAGTTTAATTCCAAATAATCATTTGAAGTGTTTACGTTGTCTTTTTAAGTCAGAATTAAGGTTTAATCCCATTTAAATAGTTTTTATTCGGAATTAGAGGACACCTGCCCGACGGTTCAGTGAAAAAAATAAATTGCTTCACCATGTTTAATAGGTATGTGACAGTACTGAGGAAAGTAACTGAGTCTGATATTGTTTGTGCCAACCTGCACGAGGAAATAAAGCTTGTTTTAGTGATCTCCAACTGTCTTAACCGGACATTGTTAGTGCCAGTGTGGAAGACTGACTGTGGTGTGCAAGGGACTTCATTCTGCGACTAGATTGCCTCACTGTAACCCACTGTCCCAGCTGCAAGGGAGACGCTGCCGTTTCACTAGCTAGCTGGCTAGGGAATGAGCTTATGTGGTGCATCCACGCTTGCTATTGAGGCAACAGATCTAGCTGGCGCTAAGTTACTAATGTTAGCAAATATGTGGAGGCAGCTCTCTAGATCTGAGATCCTCGCCCCCAAACTCCAGCTCTTTAATTTCCTTCTTTATTTATTTATTTTTTACTCATATAGCTGAGACGCATGCAGGAAATGATCGCAAAGATGCAGGCACAGATGCAGAAGCAGGGAGATGGAGATGGAGATGGACCACATGATTAAAAGCCTTGGCTGCTTAAGGGTAAGTGCCAAAAGAGCTCATCTGGCATGAATTCAGGTGTTCTCATTTTTTGTCTGTACTAAATGGGGTATATATCTTGTCTAAACATCATGACTAAGGATTTCTGTTTTTGAGGGAATAAGAATGCCTGCATGAATATACATTATTACCTTTTTTGCCCAACTGAGATCTCTTATCATTGCTGTCTTCCTCCTTTCTCATTGCAGGAAAAACTTTTAAATACATGAGCTTTGATCTTGGTAAAGAAAAAATATATTATTGTTATCTTATTAACAGCAGACTGTAAATAACGAGATCAATAGCTGCTAGTGTTGCACATTATACTGGTCCTAAAAAGCAGTGTTTCCTCTAAGCTGCGCACTGCTCGCAGATCCTCAGAGCACAAGAAAATTGATGCAGCTACACTTTTTCAAAATGCTATTTTGTTCACCAGCCATTTTTACCGTCCAAAAACAATATTACGCCATAGTTAACGGACACGTCAACTTGAAATTAGTTTATGTCCATTGCCATTTGAAAGTATGCAGATCTAGTGAGTTTGCCTAATTTTATAAGTAACCACAATTTATAGACAGGCTCCACTGCTGGTGCACACTGAAAAATCGCCTGCTGAAAAAATTGATGTATGATCAACAATCAGAACTGTCAGAGAAGAATTTTGAGGTTTTTCTGTGATCTACTGTAAGTGGTTTTGTTTTTGTGGAATAACTTTCTGATATCAAAAAATTAAGATACTTAAAGGGGTGTCTCTGACCTCTAAGAGGTCAATCTTAATGTTAATGTTATTGGCACTTGTGTTAAAGAAGGGCTAAGCAATGTTGTTTTTTTCTCTCACGAGCTCCTTCTAAAGACTGTATTGCATTGTATTGCACTGCATTCTATTGGAGGCGGTCCGCGCTGCTGAACATTGCAAGTGCTGTATCTACCGCTATAGGCCACGGTGGCGCATTCTACACCGTTCATTTGCTGTGTAATGACTCATTTTAGCATCCTAAACAGTATGAAACGGATTAATTAAATGAATAATGTTGCATAGTGGGCCTTTAAGTGGTAGGTGATAACCCTTCACAGAAACTCAATAGTACCCTCAATTTTACTCTGTGAAAAACAGTGTCCAAATACGAAATTGCAGTGTAAAGACTGTAGTAACTGCAGTCAGTAGGCTTTTAGTAGAAATATATTGACCTGGCAAAACCTAGGGATTCATATACAGCCTGACAAGGCCAAAAAAAATGAACTGGCAGGCTGCTGATTTTTTTTTGAGCTGAGAAGCCAAATATCAGTGTTAGCATTGACTAGACCACTAAACATAAACTGTGAATCAATGGTTCCTGTGAATGTGTTGTCTGGCAGATGAGAACTGATGCTAATGTATAATTTATCTATCTTATCCCTAGGTCTTTATCGGCCACTGCAGCTGGAATAGAACGAAAAAATGCCAAAGTGCAGAAAAGAATGGCTTCCTTTTCTTCTACATTAAGTTACTTTTTGCATGGAACTTTTGTATTTTCATTTTTAAAGCAGTATTACATTTTGTGTTCTGTTATGTATTACATTTGAACAAATATTTGACGACATAATCTACATGAAGAATTATGCTTGTGTTTTTTTCTCATTTTATTTCTCAATTTGTTTTATATTGGTGTTAGGGGACCAAAGCATCTACCCCTCCATCACCAAGTAATGCATATCTGTTACAATATGAAATCTGTCACAATATTTAAATTACAGAATTGTAATTCCCCAAAATCATCACCTAAACTATTATAATTACCTAAATGTGTGATTTAGTATGTGGCCAAATGTGTTTGAACGGCTGTTTAACAGGGTTTGCTTTTAGCAGAGGAAGTTTTAAAGATTTAACAAACCGTTTAGACTAAAACTTGGATTATAGAGGAGATAATGAATTCTCTTAAGGTTAACCATAAATATGTGCCTGGTTGTCTGCCTGATATTGCTATCTCAAAGACTGTGAAATGTCAAGATCTAATTAACCTTTTTTCCAGTTGGTCTGTGAAAAGGGGTTTTGTATTTGTGTATTTCTGAGTTGAAAGCAACAGGTCTTTTTAGATGTTGATGGTCTCTAATCCGCCTTTGTACATTTCTAGTACTGTCTTTGATTCATTCCAGTCTCTTCCATTTTTGAAATCGACAATAAACAAATTAAAACTATTCTTATTTGCCTTTTTTATGTATAGTGAGGCAATCTAAAAATGTGAAGGAGATGGTTTAATCTGATCTTATATACTCATCAGAGGTCGACCGATTTTGAATTTTATCGATAGCTAGGTTGGTCCGTACTTGCCGATAACCGATTAATTAACCTATAGTTTTTAAAATGGATACTGGATTTAAAAAAAAAAAAAACTAAATAAAAACACAACACTCCATGTAAAATAGTACTGAACAAACAAAAAAACAGTCCAGAATCATGAAAATGTGCTATATGAAATGAAAATGAATATGAATATATTAAGAAATATTCAGGTAAATTAAAGACATGCTTTCAAACTGAAACTCTGAACACTCCAAATAAATGAAAAAAAGTTACATACAAAACTTTCATACGTGCTCGCTCTGGACGTATGGGCTTGGTTCTCGTTAAGGACGTGAGCAGGAGATCTCCGTGGAAGAGGCTGGGAGCACGAGCCTCCAGGAACAAGTTGGAACTGTTTGTCTATCACATTATTGCCACCTGGATTTACTTTGAACTGTGTTCAAGTTTTGTGATTAAAACCCCCTTTCTTTGGAACTGTGTGTGTCCTCCTTTCTCCCCGCTACCCACCCACCCATAACAATTATATGGCGCACCGAGGCCAGACCGAGGACTTTGAATGGTAGTGGGAATGGAATGAAATGTAATAATAAATAATAATAATAATAAAAAAAAAAAAAAAAAACAGATTTTAACTAAGCCAGCTACCATTTTTGATCCGCATCATCCTCCTTTTGCCTGCGAAAGGCCAACATTATTTGGTACCACTTAGGATGTTTTGTCCGTCTCTCCTCATTTTCTCGGAGAAAACAAAGTTGTATATAAACACGAACAAAGTTTTCCACGTCTAGCTTTCAGTAGCCTAGGCTAACGTATTTCTTAGGGCTGGGTTTTAAAAAATTGGAATCGAATCGATTTTCTTTTGAACAAGGCGATATTGATTCAAAAGCACTTGAATCGTTCTTTTTAATCAGTATTTTAGACAAAACTTTTCCCCCGTAATACCACGTGACATCTAGTGTGTCACTACAGGTTGCTCAGTTGTAAATGACAGTTTCAGCAGTAGACTTGTGCTGTCATTGCCCCGAAGTTCTCTAGTTTTCACCAGCCAACCAGACAGCAAGATAATGCTCCAATTACCAGACTTATTTTGCCTTTTTGCACTAATTTATCTAAGAATGGCTTCTGACCACTGCCTTCTTTTTGACCATCATAAAACCAAAAACATAGAAAATGTCACAAACTAGCTTAATACATGCTTTATGCAAGCTAACAAGCTAAACCATTCATACTCACTTAAATGCACACACAATATAAATTGTATTCATTCACACTTATGGACAAATCTCGTCCAAGACAACGTTTTTAAGGTCCAAATCATCTCGTAACAATAACACATCGAAATTGCGTTCAGCCATCTTGGATTTTCTTTTTTTTTGTACTTATTAGCTTAACCCATACAACGCAGCCACTGGAGGGAGCTCTAGGACAGCTTACAAACTGTATTTATTTATAAAATCTGTTAAGCCGTACAATTTTCACTCTGTCTTTCTCCTCCTCTCTTTTCCTCTCCACTTACTTCTCTCTCTTCACTTAGCCAACATCTGTATATGGTTTCACATGCAATATAACTCACATTCTCTGAACTCTGATGGAGACTGTTCTAACTCATCTCCTCTCTGATTTTCCATGCCTTTACCACCCTGCCGTGAGTCATCACTGCCTTCCACTGCCTGCGCCTGCACCTCCTGGGTTCTCCTGGGACCTTCTTCCAACGTGATCCGGCGGCACTCCTGAATGGTCCTCAACCCACTCCACTGTCCATGCCACTGCCTCCCTGCTGAGGGTCACCCCTGCCCTCCACTGCCTGATCCTGCATCTCTGGCTTCCTGGGCGGTCTGCCTTCAGCTCACAGATGACCCTGACATGATTGTTACAGCCTCTAGCTGGCCCCTGGCTTGACTGCGCCTAATGACATGGGACTATATCCTGGGATTCTAATGGGACTCCTATATTACTGTACTTTATTTACCAAAATTTTCTTGTAATATGTATCTAATGGAATAATAGTGGACTACTCACCATCTAAGAGACTGAAAACCTGCCCTAGGCAGTTGGGTTAGCCCCTTGAGCCGTCGGAACTGCCCAAGGTTTCTTCCTCTACCATAACAAGTAAAAACAAAAAACGCTGCGAGGGAGTTTTTCCTTGCCCCTGTTGCTCATTGGGCCTCTTGTGTTAAGCGCTTTGTGACATGCCTTTTGTAAAAATGCGCTATATAAATAAAATTGAATTGAATTGAATTGAATAAAAGGCAGAACAATACTATTTGCATCATTCAGACGAAGAACACGGGTGCATTTTATTGATGGCATTTTGAATTCACGGAGATACCGTGATGAGATCCTGAGGTCCATTGTTGTGCCAAACATCCATGAACATCACCTCATGTTTCAGCAAGATAATGCACAGCCCCATGTTGCAAGGATCTGTACACAGTTCTTGGAAGCTGAAAATGTCCCAGTTCTTGTATAGCCAGCATACTCATCGGACATGTCACCCGTTGAGCATGTTACGACATGTATACGACAGCGTGTACCAGTTCCCACTAATATCCAACAACTTCGCACAGCCATTGAAGAGGAGTGGACCAACATTCCACAGGCCACAATTGACAATCTGATAAACTCTATGCGAAGAAGATGTGTTGCACTGCAAGCGGCAAATGGTGGTCACACCAGATACTGACCGGTTCTGAGTCCCCAGACCCCTAATAAAGCAAAAAAAACTGCACATTCCAGGGTGGCCTTTTATTGTGGGCAGTATATGGTACACTTGTGCACTACTCATGGTGTCAGATCAGCATCTTGATGTGGCACACGTGTGAGGTGGGATGGATTATCTCAGCAAAGCAGAAGTGCTCACTATCACACATTTAGACTGATTTGTGAACAATGTTTGAGAGAAATGGTAATATTGTGTATCTGGAATGAATTTTAGATCTTTAAGTCCATGTCATGAAAAATCGGAGCAGAAACAAAAGTGTTGTGTTGATATTTTTGTTGAGTGTAAAACCCAGGTATTAAAACTCGGTAATGGAAATACAACACTGGGGCAGGTTTTCAAGACCTGGGTAAAGCCTGGGGGCCGTAGTGGAAATGTGACATATGTGTATATACATATGTATATTTGGTTCTATTTTGAAAGCTTTTTTCTCTCTCCATAGGCAGAGGTGTTGAGTGGGAGAGAGAGACAGGAGTTGATAGAGAGAGAGAGAAACCAAACTATTAACAACGCTTATTCCTGTTTGTTTTCTGACTAATTTGAAGGACTTGAGGGATTGTCCTAGGTAGCTCCGTTCATTGAACGTTGGGAATTGCACTTTACATTGAAAATGGCTACTGGATCATTCTCCTATTCAAACGAAGAAGGAGAAAACATAATAGTCTCTGATACTTTGTTTGACCAGACATGTGCACAAACTGATGATGGAAAACTGTTTTTGGATTTTAAAAAGTTTGCTGAAAAAGAACTGAAACTGAATTTACACATAGAATAAGGAATTTCCATCTTTTGGATTTGGAGAATTCAAATAAAAATGGGAAGCCATCTTGAACAAGTGCTCCTTTGACCTTATGTTACTTCTCATTGAGGAAGCAAAGATGTGAAACTCAGAAAGAAATGGCAAAACTTAAAGCAGAGATGTCAAAATTCGCAGATAAGGAGACACAACCTTTGAAAAAGACTTAAAAGAAGGATTGGATAAACTCCAGAAAGAAACTAAACAAGAAAAACTGAAGAAATTTAAGAGAGACCAACAAGACTACAAAGAGGAGAAAGTATACACATGGAAGCAAAAACATGGCCAAGGCACGTTACCACAAACGAGAAGAACAGTATCCTTTCAACTACCAAGTAGCGATGACGAACACTCTGCAGGAAAGAACCGTCCCTTCACTGCTTTTTTAGACAAGAGACACAGAAAAGACACAAGGAGCAAAGGCAAGAAGTGATTAACGTCTCTAATGTCCCACTCTCAGCTGCCCACATTTCAGTTCTGTTGAAAGGCCTTACTTTTGCCCCTACTAATCCAACTAAAGAATTTCAAACAAAGATTGAGGATGGATTATTTACGTTTTTCGATCTACCTATAATTAGGCCTATATGGTTTCATACACAAAGCAAACTTATACATAAATTAGTATTGCAAAAGAAAAATTTAAAGTGAAGAGATCCAAATTGCAAGTTATAACGTAAATGGGCTGGCAAATAAGAAGAAAAGACTACAAATATTTACTTGGCTTAAAGAAAAAAAAATACTCTATGATTTGTCTACAAGAAACACACTCAGTGCTTGCTGATGAACATCTTTGGAAAGAAGAATGGGGTGGTTCAATTTTATTTTCTCATGTCTTAAAAACTAGAGGTGTGATTTAATAAACATGCAAAATTAGCATTCGTGCACAAACCGTTTTTATGATATTCAACATTTAATTTGTTTGACCTGAGGTCACCCAGCACCCCATCAACATCCAAATAACTCGAAAATGGTTGGAGTCGTTTGTGCTACGTTGTGCTCGTTTGTGCAGGCAAAATTAGCATTAGTCTTCAAAACCGGTGGCAGATCCTCCACGGTGGCGCATCCTTTAGCGGAGAGGAAGGAAGCGAGCTCCTCCTCGTCCACAGCCTCAATAACTGGGTCGTCATCGTCGACCTGAAGCGGCGAAGTAGCCGCGCGGGCAAAGGCAGCGCCGATGGAGCTAGCAGGGCTAGCCAGGTGGGCCGTGGTTAGCTGACTAGCTGGTAGCTGACTAGCCGCTGAGAAGCTAACCGATGGCCGAGTAGCCACTGAAGACCGGTCAATTAGCCCATCCGGGTGCGAGGACACCGGGGAAAAATCGATAGACTGGCGGGCGGGGAGAGCACTGACGCCAACAGGGGTAGAAGCCGCCCCTGGACTACCAGTGGAACCCACGAAAAATGCCGCTCTGTTGGCAATAGCCGCAGGGGAGAGGCATTCGCAAGCCGAGCAGAGATCTGGTCGCGAAAACGCGAGCTTAGCATGCTCGCTCCCCATGCAGATGAAACATAGAGCATGGCGGTCGGAGAGCGCCATGGGACGATCACAGTCGGTACAACGACGAGTAGCCATCTTGCGTCTCGAGGTACCAGAAGTTAGGGACCGGCGTGAGCACTTGGAGCAAGACGGAATCCCTCGGAGAGCTTTGAAAAAAGCTTTTGTGGTGGGCTTTCAAAAAAGCCGTTGGTTTTTTAGAATATTTGCAGAAGCAAACGGAAAAAACGCCTCAGAACACACGCAGTAGGCGAGGTGAAAGAGGCAAAGAGGACCTGAAGCGTAAGAGCAGTCAATATATAGACTTTCTGACGTCACGCAGGGCTGTTTAAATAGTTGCCTGCGCACGTCAGAGCGCTTACTGCCCTTTTTTCAAAGGGTTGGTTAAAATTGACTTCAGAAAAAGTAGGAGATGATAGGCATCATCCATTCGTACGTTTCGGCTTCGAAACAAAAGAGAACCCTGTTTCCCTCAAACTGCGCGAAATACTTCAAAAACAGTTTTATTTCGATACATCCCCTCTAGCTTTGCTTGGACAGACCCATTTCCCCAAAGATTTATGAGGCATGTAGTTTCTTCCTCTGTCCAAGGAGAATTGTTTTTAGCATAGCATCTTCCTCCATGCTTGTAACGTAGCACCACAACTCGAAATAGGCGGGCTGTCCCAAGTAATTTGGTGCACATTGAAAGAACTGGGTTAAGCTAAATGCTAAGAAAGTAGCATTGTGCACCAGAACGATAGCGTGCACGCACAGAGACAAGACATGCATGTTTCAATTTGTCTGAGTTAGAAGAACATATTTCAATATTGAAGTACAGTGGCGTTTTACTTTAAGTGTCAAGTCAGTTTTAACTCTTCATAGTGAAGTTCTCACTTCTTCTTTTGATGTGATATTTTTGCTTTGCTGTTGCTCCCAGAGGAAGCTGGCGATTTTGTAGATGATTTATTTCTAGAACCTTTTCCACCTCCATTTTTCTCAGTGTTCTTGAAGTGTGTGGTACCTGGGATCTTAAATTTATAGGGTGCTCAATCATGGGTTTAATGTTAAAAGGGTGTTGCTTGTCCAACCCGTTCATTACAGTATTACAAATCAGGCTCAAATTAATTAGAAGACATTTTGAAACTTTAGTTTTTACTTTCTTATAGGCCTATGGACATTTCAAGTCCGTTGATTGGCTTTACTTCAATTATAAATCACACTTTAGGATGATGGGCCATCAAAATTGCCATTATTTTATGAGCCAGTGGCACTTTCAGTGCAGGTTCTTTGGAACAGCTAATACCTTCAGTTTATTCTGCTGATACCTTGTAAGTTTATTGATGTGATTCTGTTTTGGAACAGCAGTTGCTCATGTAGTATCACTGGTGATGTGTGGAATTTCATCTCAATTGTATAACTATTCTTATTTGTGGTAGCCTACAGCCTTGTATCATGAAAATAACAAATGCTATTGACTAGTTTTGGTATAGTCAGCACCAAATCCCACAGGTTGATGTTGTATTGACTGTGCATTCAGTCTGTGTGAAGGAAAAATTCAAATAAAATCCAGAGATTGACAAACATAGTGTACTTTATTATTCGATCCAAAGGGGAAATGAAGACATAGAACCGTTCAAAAATTCTACATTCACATTTGTCATACACATTCAAAAAGAAAGAAACGTGGCCAGTTTTCAGACTTCAGGCAATATGTCTACAAGAATATCTACAAGAAGGTCTACAAGAATATCACAAGTGAAAAAAATGAACCAAAGAAAGAAAGTAGCCTACTATTCCACGCGCTGGGAGCTGATACAAATGCAATCATGACAATAGGCCTAAGAGCCGATCAACCACAACTTGGTTCTATAAACAGCCAGTCCTATAGTAAAGCGACCTTCTTACTGTTCCTGATGAACTGTCATGCGGCAGCAAATGGCAAATCATAACGTTGCATTAATATGAAATGTGCACATTTTGCTAGCTTTTCAATTCCAGTACACAGGTGGGTAAATTCTTTCTTGAAATAATGTCTTGCATTAGAATGAGGTTCAGGCCCATCTTACCCCTAGAGAAGTGAAGAATCCACTGCGATACACTGACAACAAGTTTGGTGATGTAGCCACATGATCCATGAGATCATGGGATAAAGGCTAACATTACATGGCAAGGGAAACAACAGCTGGTCCTATGAGCAAAGCACATTCCCAAGACAAATCAGTGACATTAAGACATTAGGCTATGTTATGCTAAGACCAAAAATTAGACAGATTGCCTTTACTATTCTATCATGTACACAATGATGCCTCAAGCAAATTTAAGGGCATAACATTAGCCTAGATCTCAAAATGGTTGATTATGAATTGGATAACGTTTACATATCCCACCTTGTCCTTGTTTAAAATAGCACACACTGTTGCTGTGTTACAATTCAAATTACACTGCTACACAATAAATAAGACCGACTGTTTCCATTGAAGAAAGTTAAGTTACATCTACCAAGTCAATGACTGAAATTATGACGTTTTTATATATTCCTTTACAAATAGCTTTACTAGGGTGCGCAGTCTACGCAAATCGGAGTTCACAGATAGCTTTCACTGTTGTAGCAGAGAACATTGAAGTTATTAGTTGAATTCTCACAAATAAGATTAAATTGTGTAATTTTATTTGCTACTACAACCAACAAAAGTTTAATGATTGGACAAACACTTTTTTTTATTTGACTTCAGACATAAGCTTGGTGAAGTGTTGCCATGATTTACAATTTTGTTGAATCGGGGTCACATTTAAAGAAGGGCAAAGCAACGTTCAGTTTTTTTCTCTCACAAGCTCCCTCTAAAGACTACTGTATTGCATTGTATTGCACTGCATTCTATTGGAGGCGGTCCGCGCTGCTGAACATTGCAAGTGCTGTATCTACCGCTATAGACCACGTGTTGTGTTGTCGGCGCTTGCATTTGTGTTGTAGGTATTTGCATTTATGTTATTTCATTATTTGATTGGTGTTGTGGCCTTTCCCGGCCACCGTATAATAGTCTACAGTAGGAGGAAAGCTTAGGGACCATTTGCAATGTGCAAAACGCAAATGGATAATGTCAATATTTCACTTCCAAAGAGTGAAGAGCAACCAAAATCACCAAAGGCTTTTGGAATGTTATCAAGGTCGTATCACACCCCTTAGTTTGGTGAAATGTACCTTAGTCTATTTAAAGATTTTTTTATTACGAATAACATTCAATAACTTTGCTCTTATCAACTGTAGCCCATACCACCAAAATTAAAACACACCACTAATTATGGTCATACTACACTATTTACTTTGGTGAAAAATTCATTATTAAATATATTGCAAAAACTTTGCTCCTACCATTGTAGTGCCACCAAACCTATATTGTAAGGCTGCACCACTTAGGGTGGCTTACAGTAGTCTAGTGTTAAAAGGACTCAATTTAATAACTTTGTAACTATAAACTAGTCCCCCCCAGACACTTTAATCCATGGGCATGAGCACCTTGGTGCATGGACCCGAATAATAGTAGTTGTGCTGGTTATAAAATCCACAAAAACTCTATGCTCAGCGCAGAGATTTGTGAATTTTCTCATCAGCATTTGATGGCCCTATGCTGGATGAGCCATGTATTTTTAGAACAGATTATCAGGTGTCTTCTGTCAAGCACTGGTAATAGCCATTCACAAAGATAAACACTAATTAGTTTAAGTGAGGATCAACCTCAATCTCTCTGATGTCACCTATGGCTTGCTAGACCTTCAGCTATTCAGATGATCAGACAACTTGGGCTTCTATTAGTGTACTTTATTTACAGTAATAATGCTGTCCTTTTTTAACTGGTTAACAATATAGAACTGTGTGACTTGAATGCAGTTAAATGGACAGTCTCAGACATTTTCAGCACCAAAAAGAATTCTACAAATCTGTGGATAGCTTTCTAATACTGATAGCAAGTATTGGGCATTGTCTTTCACAATGGAATAAATCTCTTAACAAAAATTTGGTGATACCGTCTACCATCAGAAGTCAATTAAGACATGTCTGCACTACAGTTGGAAGCCTATGATGAAACACAAACCTTTGTATTTCAAACCAAGGCACTTTGTATAGAGTACATTTACTCGCGACTCACTCAAGAGGGGTTCATCTGTCCAATTGTGGAATATGAACAGCTTCAATCAAGTGGAACACCTGAGGATGTATTTGCAGTTCTCCTGAAATTAGGTATGTCTGAATTAGAAAAAAGTATTTGTCTATACAGAAGTAGGTTTTAAAAAATTGTACAAGGAAAAATATAAATTGAATTAAGTAAGATTCTTGTGTCATATTTGCTTTTTATGTGTGATCCTTCTTAGGTGACGAATTGGAGAGCATGTATCCATATATTTATCGTGATGTGGCAAAACAACTAAACATTTTGGTTGATGTTGAGAGCATTGTATCAGATGCATTCTTTACTATTGCAATGGAGATAGCATCTTCTGGTAAGAAACTACATAATTAAGGCTGCTGTATTGCACATGAGGACTGTGTCCTATTTTTTTGTGTGACGCATGGCTGAATTCTAGTGTTGTTTTATCAGTGACTCAATTGGTAGACAGTTTTAGTTAATAAGCTTAATAATGCAATTAAGTTTTTTGACATTGAAATAGCAAACTAATGCAGCTGCCTTATTAGCAGCCCATATCAACTCATCTTAGTAAGAGACTTTTTTCACCACATTTGACCACATTTACACATTTGATCCCCAAGCAGAAGAAAAAAAAATTGGGCTGGGATTTCCTATGCATACTATGCATAATCCATTGGTTGGAGAAGTTGGGACATACCTCAATAGTATGCTCAGTATGCTGAATTAGATCTAGAGTTTATGGATTCCTTTTATGCAGTTTTATGTCATTATTTATGTTATGTATGTACTTTTGGCTGACCTGGCTTTGTGTGATTTTCAAACTGGTAGAGCCTGTCACAGCCTGTAGCAGCTTATATTAGGGCCTGTATACCATTCTTAGAGTCCGAACCCAGGTGCAAAAGAAAGATTGTTGTTCTTTTCTCACAAATTCTGCCTTTATGAGGCACTTCCCATGCACAAAAACTCATTCAATCTGTATGCTCTCACCCTACAGTCTTGTTCCTGGGTGTGGACCGAGAACTCCACAGCACCCCTAATGTGATTAACCCCTCAGTTCGCTTATGATGGAAGTTAAAATAGAGATCCCAAATTGGGTAGAGGTTCAAGGGCTCACCAAGACAAACAACTTTAGCATTAACATTTCATTAGCCATGTCTTAAAACAAGTGAGAATTGTATCTGGACACATGCTTTAAATGATTTAAAGGTACATTTGAGAGACAGTTTGCCAGATTCATATCACCCTTGGCATGGTATGGTATAAAATCCTTGCCAAAGTATTTTGTGGGTCTAAAGTTTTGTCTTTTGAAAAATAATTTTGTGCTTGTGAAAATGATTTGCATATCTGCAAATCAGGTTTACCACTACGTGAAAAAGTTGCTAAACACTTTCACAAGTACGAAAAAGAATAGACTGGTTCTTAGAATCTAATACAATCAAGCCTATAGCGTTTCTTTTTTGTAAGAAAATAAAAAAAAATGTATTGCAGATAACTTATTGAAACAACACAGGCAGCAAAAATAATTATTAAAATATTGTAGGGCCATCATCACTTGAAAAGCTGATCCTGACGAATATAATTGATTTCAGATGTTGCAGTCTGTTCCGGTCAAATATGCAGATAGGACAAATGCCTTCTTATGCTTAAATTATAAAAGATTTAATGAGAACCTACCTGTTAAGTCTCAAAAACACTTAACACTTATTTGCTGACTCAAGTTAGCAAGTGAACAAGCTAATAACTCCCGAACGTCAATCAACTAATAGCCCAGAATATCAATAAGCCCAGAATTGTCCTATGCTAGGCTATGCTCTTTGCACAAGGCAAAGAGGTTTGAATCCAGGTAGCTGTGGTTTGGACACCCCATAGTCTTACACAGAGTTTATTTAGGCTACAATTTATCCTGGTGAAGACAATAAAAGGAACACAATGACATTTCATTGCCAAAGTCCCTCTAAGTTTTAATATGCAATATAATCTCTAAAACTGAACATCAATGTTAACACCATGAATTTTTATAATGTGTGATCCTGGGTTTACTATGATGCAGTAGAGACAATGAAGGAATTAAAACTTGCTACCCTACAGCAGTTGGGTTAGCCTCTTGAGCTGTGGGCCTGCCCAAGCTTTCTTCCTCCTAAACCACAAGAAGATGAAAAAATAATAATGAGTTTTCCTTGCCACTGTTGCTGATTGGTGCTCTTTGCTGTAAATACATGGCTTTTGTATAATGCACTATACAAAATTAACTGAATAGTGACTGACTACTGTATTTGCATTACTGCCCTCCACTAGTGCAGGGGCTAGAATGGCTGCCTCACAAATGGGCATCCAGCAATCACCAACCCAAGAAGAGAAACTAACTCTGTAGTGGTTCAAAGCATGGCAACGTTTTCCCCATACCAAAAACAGCTTTCAGGGGTTATAAGG